>JAGFPH010004855.1:40857-53981 GCA_018207615.1 Philaenus spumarius | reverse complement strand
ATTTGGTATACAAGTATGGTATACCAGACTGTGTTGAACTTAGTAAACATTTAAAAAAAATAGTTTTCGGAGAGTTATTTTAAATTTTATATTTACAGAAGAGTTGTTTTACTTCTATGTTTAGTTTTTACTTTGTAATTACATGGATTGTGTTTGGAATTGACGTAGTAGTCCTATACTATCTCCGCTTTAAAACACATGGGTTTTTTTAAGTGTAAACTTGAATAGGCGCACCTCGGCGCTATGTTTACTGAATCAGATTTTACCGTCACGCATTTTCTCGTGCATTTTATGAAACGCTCTATTCCGTCAGTTTAAAAAAAGTTTTGGTCTTTCCGAGATTCGAACCAGCAGAGTCAGGCCACGAACTCTTCCCTACTTTAGTATATTTGAGTTGGGTATATAAGTGGAACAGATTGTCCCACGTCATGGTTAACCCGTTAACGTAAACACTATGTATAGTTTAATTGGTAATACCTTTGAAATGGACATTGTCCTTCCTCATTTCGTAAGTTGTATTAAAAAGTTTACACTTCTCCATTGTGGCCTTTAGCACACAATTTACATGTTTTGCATGAACAGTTTAACCAACTTTTGAAAAAACAAACTCTTTCTAATGCGAAATATAACATTTTTTTATTGAATTACTATGCTTATCTAACACATTATGAGAAATATTATTTAATTTTACAGATTCATCACTCCGCCAATGTACACCGAAAGGGGAAGTAACGCCGGTCCCCACGCTTTGTTTGTTGTGTCCAACGTCATCAGTACAACCTCAATAAAAAAATATATACCTCTGTTCTTCACTGTACACCCTAGTTTGTCTCTGTAAAGACCAGGGTAAATAAAAGTGATAAACACATTTTCTTAGTGAACAGGACGTGCAAAAATTAGTTAGGACAAAAAAAACCTTATAGTGCTATAATACAGGATCGGATTCTATGCATTATAATAAATGAAAATATTCAGAAACATTTTTTAATTCGGGTTAGTTTATTTTAGTTTTTTGTTAGTTTTTTTTTACAACAGTTAAAATAGCAACAACAGTAACTGTGCCCATCTGTAGTAGGCCTAATGTATTTTTCATCAGCTATTTATTATTTATTGGAAACGGTTGCCAAATGATGTAGTTACAGTTACTTAAAGTGTTAACATTGTTATTCATGATAATAAAAATGTCCGATTCAAAAAAAAAAAGTTACTGAATATTTTAAAATTTATTTTAATGTATCGATACTTCATAGAGCATTAAGGTTTTTGTGACATTTTGTAAATGGGTACTTATGTCAATTTTGTGTAGGTCGTAATCGTTATGAAGTTTTAATAGTAAAATATGTAGCCTACTAAATGAGTAGTAAACAAAAAATGTAATATTTGATATTTAAAAATATTTAAGGTCCAAGTTGGCAAGTTTACTTTAACCTTTCAAAAATCTAAACATCAAATTAACAAAAAAAAAAAAAAGGTTAACACTTTATACTGGAAATATGTGAACCACGGGTTGACAAATTTATTCTTTTGCGCATGTGTTCAATTATGAGGAGAATGCGTTCTTGGAATCGACAAATAAAAAGAGCAGGAAGGCAGGAAGTATTTCCTGAGATAACCTTCCCGTTACGTCATCCTATTTACTTTTCCCACAAAAATTTCGTTGTGTATTTATTTACTAACTTGGCGACTAACAATACAATCTTAAAAGAATACAAAACCTAAAACTTTAAATACAGTATGATTAAAGCAAGATAGTATTATGCAGTCATTGTACTGAACCTACGGAACAGCCAGGATCGCACCAAATTAATGTAAAACAAGCACAAAATGTATTCATTACAGGAATTACCTTCCTCCAAACTAAACAAAGTACAGTACCTCCTCCAAACGTACAGAAAATTGTTTCAAATAAAAAAGTTAATTCCACCAATTATCAACAAATTTCTCGCAAAAGTTGTCTTTTTTGCCTAAAAATACAAAAATTTCTCGCTTTGACCATTTTTGTTGTCGTCACTTTTATTTTATAAAATATCTTAGTAATATTTTGCAACACAGTTATAACATTTTATATTTTTTTATGAATCAAAACCTTATTTATTTATAGATATTTGCCATAGTTTTGTCTAAAATGTGAAATACCTTTTTATATAATTATAATCAAGTAGGTAAAGTTATAACAATGTGAGCGCTGTCTATTTCCTCAGTTAATTAAATGTTATTTGTGGGCCTATTTTTTTGTGGAATTGTTTGTACCGCCAAGGCAGGTTTAAGGAGAAGTAGAAGGGATGACTCGCCCATTAGGAAAAACGAACTCCTAGTTTGCTCGAACTAGTTTAATTCAAACATAACACTTGAAAATACTGAATCCTATCAGCATCTCATCTGATAGTAGATCGAATTCCTGAAACTTGTTTCAATTAATCATTTTTTGAAGCAAATGCATAAATTTTAAATTATTAATGATTTTGTTACAAAAGTGTGATTTATTACATTTATCGCTTACACTTTGTCTGTTATTATTTTTGAAATGTTTGTGTTAACATGTTTTTAAAGCTCGTCAAATTAACCCGGCTAGTTACAATCTACACAACCGTGCAATCGGCCGGTGGATCGTTGTACTGTATTCGCCAAAATAAACAATAATGAAATTGAAGCAGCTGTGGTTAGTTTTTAGAACAGCTGATTACATTGTTGCCAGGTCACATTCATTATTATTACTTTCTTGTTTGAGGTGTTAGTCAACGGTGTTCAAAATGAGTTGGAGATTATTTCCCATTGGAGATTTGCTTGTTGCGTGCTGTCAGTATTATATTGGTAACTATCAATATCCCAAAGACTTATAATAAGAATAAACAAATTTACAAATTAATCAAAGCAAGTTATTTGTATAGAAAATCTTTGTTTTGGAAACATATCACAACAGATGCTAGAAACACACGTTTACTGTAAACGATTATGTTACAATCCCAGACATTGTGTAAGAACAGTTGGCCTACGTGACAAAACAGATGTAAAGAATACGCGTGTAGAATTTTAAGTTACTTTTCACAAGTAAAACATAATTGCATGGGAAAGGAAAATCACTAAACATATGCTGTAGCATAAATTTATAAAAATGAGCCAATGAGAAAAAGATTTAAAAGGACGCTCAGGAGTGACAAAAGGAGAGGGTAGCTGAGGTGGAGAAGGGAGAGAAAATTAATCTTCTGCAGAATGTCCGTGGATTATCAACATCGTCTAAAAACTTCTTCGAGTGAGTTCTTTTTTCACCTTTAAATCACAGAAGTTAAAATCTGTAATAAATAATAAACTAAAATCAGGCATCAAGATAAAATTATAAAATATGAAATTCCTGGAACTTCTCCTGAAAAATGGATTAGAAGTGCCTAGTGAAAGTGGTAATATAATAAAACCATCTTACAGTACTACCTAACAAAATAAAACAATTTACATTGATATTTTTACGTTTGCCACCATTGGAATTTAGGAACGATTTATTTTACTGTAAAGTTTAAGGGGGGGGGGGGAGATTTCACCTTAATTTAATGTGGGAGATATACAATCTGTGAAATTTTAAGAGATGACTGCCATTTTCAAATATGGTCACTAACTTTATAATGTCTTATAGAAACCCTTTAAGTTCCTTATTGTGTTTCTGGATTTTACAAATAATTTTAAGACGTTTTTATTCTTTTAATTGTTTAAATAAATTAGCTGTTTAGGTGTAAATTTGAATTAAGGGTAAGGGTTAAAATATATAAATCTCATTTAACAGATGTTTGAAATGACATGCTTTATCAAGTCACAATATACAAATTATAAACTAGATAGTGATAGTTTAATGGCCGGTCGAAAGGTACCTGTGAAAAATTGACTACAGCCATTAAAATAAATTAGTTTCGTAAAAAATGTGTACTTTGTATGACTTGATTAAACATGCCATTTCAAACTCCTTTTTAACTTCCCGCTAAGAAAATTGAAAATTTTCTAAAATCGGGAAGTTATTGGTTTCACCCCGTTTTTCGAAAATCGAGTATTCATCAGATCTCGACGTTTTGAGGTCCTAGGAATCTTCCCTGACCACTCCCGAGAGGGTGTCACCCTGTCTGTATGTATGTGTGTGTATGTAAGTATGTGACCCGCTTATAACTTTTGAACGGCTTAACCGATTGGATCCTACCAAACGGCGTTCTAAAGAGTTCCATCAAACTTAGATTTCCTGAAAATTTCAACTAATTCTGACCGGTAGGTTCTGAGAAATTTCGAAAAAACTAAGAAATAAAATTTTTCAAATCAGGTTTGTTTGGAATAACTTTTAAACGGCTTTACCGATCAATTCCAAAATCTAATCAGCATTTAACCTTGAAGAGCGACGTCGATCGCTACCACTCCGGCCAAAATCTGTTAATTCGTTCGTGAGATATCGTGAACGAAAGAAAATAAAAAAAGTGTTTTTTCTCAATTTCTCCGAAATTTTTCATCACAAAAAATTTTGTTGTCGATTCTTTCAATGGACTCGAAAAACTGCATCGATTGCCGCAAATCGCATAAAAATAGGTTGATTCATTCGCGAGATATCGTGAACGAAAGAAAATAAAAAAAAGTGTTTTTCCTCAATTTCTCCGAAACTTTTCATCTGAAAAATTTTTGTTGTTGATTCTTTCAATGGACTTAAAAAACTGCATCGATTGCCGCAAATCACATACAAATCGGTTGATTCATTCAAAAGTTATGGCAGTTCAAAATTTCCAAAAATAGTGTTTATCAAACTTTCATCATACTTTTGTAATTAAACTTAGCGGGAAGTTACAGGGATGGCCTTTAGGGTCAATCGCTTTCCAAATTTGTTTTAACTTGTATGATGTATTAGGTTCAAAACAATGTCCTGAACTAGGCTACAGCTGAGTTAAGAAACGTGTTGACATGGTGACCGAATATAAATATATTGTATTTGAAACTTTATGAAATGAAAGGAAATATTTATAAGATGACCCGATTGAAGCGACTCTTCGACTCTCTGTCCTTAACAAGGCAGCATGTTGAATGTTACGTTACGTCAAGCTGTCAATAACTCGATAATATTAAACATTATGCTTATAGCCACCAGGATTGCAGATTATGAATCCATATAATTAATATAAAATAATAAACTTTTATTTTCTGAGAGAGAAAAAAAAGGTCATTATTTTATATTAATTACATAACTTTATTCATTTATTGATAATATTGTTGAACTATCTAACTTTATAAAGTAACAATATGATGAATTTTTACTTGGATCGAACGACAATTCCAGTTTTATCCTTGTTTAAACAATAAAAAGGTGAATGGAGTTTTTATAAATGTGCAAACTACCAACGGTATGTCATGGATATAAACGATTGCAGTGACTATTAGAAACAGTGTCCCCCAAAGCGATCATAAAACTAATTATGCATCCCTCCTAATTTCGATGTATTGATTGAACGTAGGAATTTATTCTTTATGGCAGACACAATTCATTTATCCCACTCGGCAAACATTGCATGTCCTACGGCGTATCCTTCACACTGAGTACGGTTTATACATTACGGAGTTTTTTTGGAAGTAAGAAGTCCAATAGTTATTTGTGTTTTTCCTAAAGCTACATTGTAAATTAGTTTTTTAGTTTTTAAAAAGATCTGTTTTACAGAGGTTAGTTCCATAACAATACAAATTTTCAAAACATAGACTGCATCAGCTGTTTGAGTGTGAAAAGTATTACTTTACCGCACGCCAGCTGTTTTGCCGTGCAGTAAAGTAAAACAAAGAGGTATAATTACTTGACGCTGAACACATGCAGTTTAGTTTGCACACTGAGCGTGCAAAAATACACTTTATTAAATAGCTCTGTAGAAAAACACTACTTACTCCAAACGCTGTATTGTATGCATTAGGTTTTTGCTTTTATTGAGAAACGTTGGCTTTTAAAAATACACTAACCCCTTCAACAAGAAGTGGATAATGGCTCTTTAAAAACGACTAGCTAAAACAACTTTATAATTATAATATTGTTGAACAGGCTGAATCCAAGGACGTAGCCTGGACAAATTTTCGGGGCGGGTCAGGTGAGGAGAAGCGGCCGACGCACAGTGCATTGCGTGCTTCGCACGCCAACCCCCGTATTGGGAGTATTTTCAATACACAATGCATTGCGTGCTCCGCACGTCAACCCCCGTATTGGAAGTATTTTCAATACACAGTGTATTGCGTGCTTCGCACGACAACCCTCGTATTGGAAGTATTTTCAATACACAGTGCATTGCGTGCTTCGCACGACAACCCCCGTATTGGAAGTATTTTCCATACACAGTGCATTGCGTGCTTCGCACGAAACCCCCGTATTGGAAGTATTTTCAATACACAATGCATTGCGTGCTCCGCACGTCAACCCCCGTATTGGAAGTATTTTCAATACACAGTGTATTGCGTGCTTTGCACGTCAACCCCCGTATTGGAAGTATTTTCACTACACCGTGCATTGCGTACTTCGCACGCCAATCCCCTTATTGGAAGTATTTTCAATACACAGAGCATTGCGTGCTTCGCATGCCGATTTTAAGCCTATGTACGTCCGCTTTAAAATATTAGTGATTATTCCGTAGAAAGGTTCAAAAATAAAAAATAAAGTAATTTCAACGCATTCGGGCTATAAATATAAAAAACGAAAGGTCAGCTCCTAGCATAGGAAATACGAAATTTGCGTAGCAGTGAACGTGTTAAACACCAATTTCCATGATTATTTTTAAAATTTTGATATAGTTACCCATGTAAAATATTACCCTTATAAACGCTTCTTTTACCAGCCATGCGCTATTTGTCGTTTTACTAAATAGTGTATATCTCTAGAATGACTTCACCGATTGAGGTGAAATTCTGCACGTTACTCACCACTGTAAAGACCTAGTTTGAATAAAAACAGTAGCGTAGAAAGTATACACAGCTAGTATTTTTTAACTTTGTACATTATTTTTTTCGAAAACCAAACACATTGAAGGCTGCTCTTATTCCCATTATCAATTATTTGCCATGCTGTTGTAACTAATTAAATTATTTTTAGTATAAACAATTTATAAATAAATGGTACCAGATAACTGCCACATACTTTCTCTCAGTTGAAACTTTATACCTTCCCAAGAGTAGCATAGGAGGTGGTTATTTAGAATTGCAAAAGTAGAACATACCATGGAAAATATTAGATGCAGTAACACAAATCCAAACATCCAAAAATCAGTTGTTATTATTATTATTATTATTACCTAAACGAGAATTTTTAGAAAGATGCTGTTTTTTGTATATGGTAGGGTACATTAAGGGCTACAAATAAGCCAAATTTGATCAAAACCGTTAGAGCCATTTTTGAGACATTTAGATTTTTCTCGTTTTTTTGCCATTTTTAGGAGGTAAAACCCCTTAAAAATATAAAATTTAAAAAATACCTGGAGATATTCCAGAACTACACCTACATACCAAATTTCATCAAAATCGGACCGTTGGTATTGTTTCCAGCTCTATCTGTACACATCCTAACAGACACACGGACAGACATCACCCAAAACCCATTTTTTGGTGTTCAGGGAGCACCAAAACAAATAATTCCACTAAAAATATTTTTGGGTTCAGGGACCACCAAAACAGATAATTCCACTAAACGATTTTTGGGGGTTCAGGAAGCACCAAAACACATAAATCCACTAAAAATTTTAATTTGAAAATTTGAACGAAAACAATACTTTCTCCATATACTACGTATAGGGGGGAGAAAGTAAAAATGCACTATTATATAGAACAATGTTTATCTGTACCAAAACATACTGATATATTTATAAAACGTCATTGAACTGTCTACTCTAGTACTGTCCAAGTTATCCAACATTATTTTATAAATGAGAAAACAATGCTTAAACATTGAGCCACAGGGATTTTTATCGAACTATTTGTCCCTCCACATTGTACAGAATCCAGGTTGTCCATTGTTCAGGGAAATGTTTTGTTATAGAAAAAGTATTAAAACTGAAAACATTACACCGGGTATCTGCGGTTATGGACATGTCGACAAAGAACGCTTGTTTAGTAGTTTTATAGAATTAGCCGTTTGCGTCACTGAGTCCAATATAGATAAATTGCCTTAATTGCCTACAGGCCTATATCACCAAACTCATAACTCGGTCAGTAACAGTCGGACTGATTGTTAGTTGTCATAGTAACCACTGAAACGGGACGTTTTAGCTGTGGTGATAAGCAGCACTCTACCAGTCAACAATCAGTTCCTATAGGGTAACTCTCATTACTGTCTGTTGTAGTCATCCTGCACCCGGAATGGGGAGGACCGATTTTGTTTAAATTAAGAAGTAATTAAGTGATATTTGTGAATAACGTGGTGTGTTATACATGAAGAAACTGATAAACTTTCAGGACGTGTTCTAGTAGTGAAAATAAAGAAAAAAGTTCAAATAAATATAAGTTCGGAAATACAGTAAAACCTCTTATATCCGGATCAATGTGGCGCCGGGCGATCCGGATATCAAAAAATCCGGATTTGAGAGAGGTTTTTTTTAATATGAGTAAATTGGTTGAAATTAGGGATGGGTCGATTCTCGATACCGATTTTCGATACCACCGATACTTTAGCTTTTGTATCGGTATCAAGAATCGATAGCCGAAACTCGATACCGATTACCGATACCAAGAAATACTCAGTTGTCAGAACTGCCCGTTCTCGTATAGACTCCGTGAATGTAATCTCCGGTATTTGCAATCGCATTCTCTGTATCTTAACTCAATTCAGCATTTAACAATAAATATCAGTAGGGAAAATGTAAAACATTATTAATTTTATGTAAGTAGACATTTTCCCCAGTAAAATGTTTTAGGCAATTGTTTCCTTTCTTAAGTTAACGCTTCTTGTTTTATTTTTATTCATGCGTAGGCTGTTATTTGTACACAAGAAGTCTAGAGTAGGCTCAAGGTCAAACACTTATTGATTCGTTTGTTATCGAGTCTATAGAATTAGGGTGTCTACTGTGAAGAAAAATAGCACATTTTATAGATCGGTAACAAAAGTATTTAAACTTTAAAGTAATAATTTTGTTTGTTTGAAATCGGGTAAAACTTGTTGGGACTTACGTTACCCGTGATTTATGATTTTTATGGGAGTCCCGACGGAATTCCTTTGTTTTACTTTTTACAGCCCAACTAAAAAACATCATTCGCTACTGCAGTATTTAGTCAAAAATATTCATTTTTGATAGATATATTTATTATTTTTTACTACGCCGGATATCGGAGGTTTCGGATATGAGAGGTTCGGATTAGAGAGGTTTTACTGCTTCGTTTTCCAGTTGTCCACCATTTTGTTTTTTTACAAAATACTTAATACCTTTGAATGTAGGAAATATATTGATCGAAAATTTTTAATACATATTTGTACTAGAGGAAACCCTTGCGTGTTCCTCACGCCAACCTTGTTGGAACCTTCTATACACATAATCATGTTATGTTTTCTTTATAATAAAGGTGTAGGATTAATAATAACCCCAAAGCCAAGATGGTAAATAATTTAAAATGTTCAAATGAAATTATTTCGTATATTTTATAACAGCAATTATAATAAAGGTTAAAAGAACCAGCAAGGCTCAGGTCTACACTTGAAAAAATAACCTAAAAGTTAGAAATACAAAAATAATTGCTTCAAAGTTGAAATCAGCTGTTGATGGAAATATTGGAGAAAACAGCTATTTTGTCTGTTATTTTATTCAATTGGTTCCTACCGATACAAATGTAAATACATGTGTCGATTTATCGGTCTAGGCCTAACCTAAGTTTTTTCCCGACTAAATTTACAAATATTTAAATAAATAATGTTTTTATCAAAATTAATTATATCTTATGTTATTCAGGGATAGTGTAGATTTTTATTAGTAAAACTATTATTTCAATCGGTTCAGTAGTTCCAGATCTTACCCCTACATACAAACAAACAAACAAACAAATTTTACCTCTTTTTATAGGATAGATGAAATCTTTTGCCCATGTACAAAGAACCAAAAGTTTTTTCGTATATGTTCAAAATGGCGGCCGTTAAAAATATTCATATTGGTAGAACAACATACACAATTTTCTAGTTTTTATCCAATAACTCAGTTATCTCCTAAGTTACAGAAATAAAAAATAAAAACTTTATGTCTGTCATTACAAAATGAAATTTTCGTATCTTAGAATTTATTTTGTAAGCTAAAATTTGAAGTTTTCGAGATAGGCATATTTTACATAAAAAAATTTGAAAATATATGAAAAAACTTTTTGTTTTTCTTATATGGGTAAAAGATGACATACCAAATATGTATCCAAAATTTGAGTTCAATTTATTTCCTACGTCCAAAGATATGAAGTATTTTGTAAAAAAAATGTGGATAAGTGGAAAACGAATCATTTCCGAGCCGTTAATTTTTTTTTCACTAGTAGAACACGTCCTAAAAGTTTCCGCGTTTCTTTCTGAAGCAGCCTGTATATAATAAGATGTGTACTATCTCGTGGTCTCACCGAGATAAACGCTACCGAGGTTTCGAAACATTATAGTTTCATGTTCGACCGAACATTCTCGATAGAAATCGAAAAGATGTAAAAAACACAAAACAATAACATTTATACGGACGAACATAGTGTATTAATTAGCAATATCTATGTTGGTCCGTATGGAAGTTATTGTGTTGTTCTATGTTTAAGCGTATTTTTTTGTAGGAGCTGATAATTAGAGTTAAGATTAGTTTTTATTCTGAAAGAATCAACTTCAAATTGGGATATATGACACAAGAAAGAATAAATTGAACAGTTTGATGGAATACAACTTAAACACAGAACCTCACAACTAATAGTTGTAGTTAAACCTGACTGCAATAAGTTATAGTTAGAATAATGTAGCTCGTGTATCACTGAAGATGGCGACATTGTCGTTAAAACGCGTCTGAGTTAAAGTTGTGAGTTCTGTGTTCAAGTTTAAGAACTAAGTTCCTTTAAGCGGGTCGCGGTAGCAGTTGACGAATAGAAAATGTAACGCGTAATAAAAAATTTATGAATTAGTTGCTATGGCAATGACAAATAGAAAATGTAGGCGTAACGAAAAAGCGTTATCAAATTGGTTGCTATGTAAATACATTCAAGAAACATGTGTCTTGGTTAATTTAAATTAAAAGGCAATAAGTACCGTTGGGCGTTGTTCAGATATTATCGTGAAGCGCAGAAATTAACAAGAAATGGAAAGTAGGCTATGTGTAATACAAACTTAGAAAAGTAAGTTAATATAATTATTATATTTTGATACAAGTATTGCTGTTTCCATACGATTAATGCATTATAATAAAGGTGTAAATACATTCTTTGTAAATACATTCAATAAAAATAAAATGTTTGTTCATCAGTCTAGGCCTAACCTGAATTTATCGTGTGTATGTTGAATTTATTTTACCAACCTTAACGGCAACATACACACATAGCTTTAATCTTTCAATTGCCGTTTATTATTAGTTTGTTTTCTTATACTTGTATACGTTTCTTGTTTTTATAGTTTGTTTTTTACTGTTTCGATACGCTTAATGTTATTGTAATAAAGATGTAGAATTAATTATAACATCAAAGCTAAGACGGTAAACACAGTCAAATGTCCATTCATTTTAAATACATTCAATAAACATAAAATGTTGGTTCATCAGTCTAGGCCTAACCTAAATTTATTGTGTGTATGTTGAATTTATTTTACCAACCTTACACACATAGTTTTAATCTTTCAATTGCCGTTTATTATTAGTTTGTTTTTTATAAGTTTATACGTTTCTTGTTTTTTATAGTTTTTTAATTACTGTTTCCATACGTTTAATGTTATTGCAATAAAGATGTAGAATTAATTATAACATCAAAGCTAAGATGGTAAACACAGTCAAATGTCCATTCATTGTAAATACATTCAATAGACATAAAATGTTGGTTCATCAGTCTAGGCCTAACCTAAATTTATTGTGTGTATGTTGAATTTATTTTACCAACCTTGCACACATAGTTTTAATCTTTCAATTATTATTATTTGTTTGTTTTTATACGTTTATACTTTTCTTGTTTTTTTTTTTTTTATAATTTGTTATTTACTGTTTCCATACGTTTAATGTTATTATAATAAAGATGTAGAATTAATTATAACACCAAAGCTAAGATGGTAAACACAGTTAAATGGTTCATTCATTGTAAATAAATTCAATTAACATAAAATGTTGGTTCATCAGTCTAGGCCTAACCTAAAATGCTTATTAATAACCTAAAATACTTAGTTACATTAAGATTTTAAGAAAAGATGTGATGAACTTCGTTAATGGAGGGGGTCCCACGATAGCACACATTTTTCTATGAAGAATATTTTATCACACAAGTTAAGTTCAATATTTATTTATAAATTCTACAATGTATAAGTTTTTTTTAAATGTGTACTTAAAAAAAAATACTGGTATTCATTGTTTAATATATTCTCCTTTACTTGCACCCGAATACCTAATAAAAAGCTAAATTCATGTTACAACTTTCACGAGAAATTCTCTTGTAATATCATATTGTGGTGTTACACTATGGAACTTGGTCTGGCTCACTGCTGTTCATCTTGATACAATCACTGCTTTATTGCTGCCTTCTTAAATCAATCTACTTTATAAGAAATTTAGCCTAATATCCAGAAAAAATTGAGAGGTAGTGGTAGAATGAGAGAAAGAGATGTATATATATATATAAGCGAAATACCACTCACTCACTCACTCCCTCATCACGATTTCTCAAAAACTACCGAACGGATTAAAATGAAATTTGGTATATAGCTTACTCAAGGCCCATAGGTGCCCTCTAAGAAAGGGTTTGAGAAAATTCGAAATTTTAAGGGGGATTTGGAGGGATCAAAGTTATTAAAAAACGATTTCTTCAGAACTACCGAACGGATTGGAATGAAATTTGGTATGTAGCTTCCTCTAGGGCCATAAGTGCTTACTAAGAAAGGGTTTGAAAAAATTAAAAATTTTAGGGGGGTTAGGGATCAAAGTTATTGAATCACGATTTCTTCAAAACTAGCGAACGGATTG
>JAGFPH010004855.1:15155-40847 GCA_018207615.1 Philaenus spumarius | reverse complement strand
ATCAAAGTTATTGAATCACGATTTCTTCAAAACTAGCGAACGGATTGTAATGTGAAATTTGGTATGTAGCTTCCTCTAGGGCCATAGGTGCTCACTAAGAAAGGGTTTGAAAAATTTCGAAATTTCAGGAGGGTTTGGGGGGATCAAAGTTATTAAAAAACGAGTTATTCAAAATTACCTAACGGATTGGAATGAAATTTGGTATGTAGCTTCCTCTAGGGCTATAAGTGCTTACTAAGAAAAGGTTTGAAAAATTTGAAATTTTAGGGGGGTTTGGGGGGATCAAAGTTACTGAATCACGATTTCTTAAAAACTACCGAACGGATTGGAATGAAATTTGGTATGTAGCTTCTTCTAGGGCCATAAGTGTTCACTAAAAAAGAGTTTGAAAAAATTCGAAATTTTAGAGGGGGTTTGGGGGGATCAAAGTTATTGAATCACGATTCTCCAAAATTTCCGAACAGATTGGAATGAAATTTGGTATGTAGCTTTTCCTCTAGGACCATAGGCTCTCGCTAAGAAAGGGTTTAAAAAATTTCAAAATTTCAGGAGGGGTTTGGGGGGAATAAAGTTACTAAAATCATAATTTCAGATCTTTTATTATTATGACAATAGTGCTTTTATTATTTAAGATCTATATATATAAAAGCCAAATACCACTCACTGAATTAACACTTACAAAGAATACAATTATGTTAAAAAGACTGAAAATACCAACCACCACGGGCAACGCCATACGGGTCAGCTAGTATATAGATAAAGAGGGCGAGAGAGATAGAGAATACGGGACATGTATCGCATTGTTTATCCTACTTTGTATATAAAGTTATTTAATAAAGGAAAAGTCGAGTACGACTGTGAAATGATTGAACGAGTCTCGCTTTTCAGACATTAATAATAAACTTTGAATCAGTTCGCGAATCACATAACTTAGTTCCAAATCACACTTCTTCATTACACAGAGAACGATACAAATTTAAATTCAGTTATAAATCATAGATTTGTCAATTAGAATTTGCATATCCAAATTACACGACATTATTCAATTTCACATTTAAAGCGATCCGACATTTTGTAAATGTGCCCGGGTTATATCGGTTTTGATTTATCGGGGAAGTGGTAACAACCCCTCGCTGCCATTGGAGGGTGACTATTTACGTTTATAATGCAGAAGGTTTGAAACAAATTTAACGATTGACGTCTTCAGGAGGGAAATCTGTAGAGACATACATCAAAACGTAGCTTTTCTTTCTGTCGTTGGGTAGATGGTGTTACGAAGTTAGATGAGTGTTATTTTTATTAAATCATTTGATTAGAAGTAGAATTGTCTTGGTATGGCTCAGCAACAGTTTTACTTAAAGTAGGCCGACGACCGAACCGTACGAGTGGGGACGGAGGTTTTAAATAGAGGAGTTATTGGGGGGTAAACGGTGTCCGGACGGTTCCCCACACTGACACTTCACACACTGACACTTCCCCACAGCCCTTGGACGTGGCTACCTGTTTAATGACTCAGAAATAATCTCGACTGACATTTCCACACACATTCCCCCCCTCCCTCCCCCAAGGCTACTCTTACGCTATACTTAAACTTCAAAAGCTACTATGGGGAGGTTAGGTTAGGTGTTAGTAATGAAGTACGAAGACCTAGCGCTTTTCTTCACTCCAAAGGAGTATGATGTTAAGGTGCAATGTCACTGGTGCGGCTGTAACGATGACCGCTGAAGCCTATAGTCTTGGTGGGGGGATGTGTGGGGAACTGTCAGTCGAGATTATTTCTGAGTCATTAAACAGGTAGCCGCGTCCAAGGGCTGTGGGGAAGTGTCAGTATGTTGGGCAGTGTGTGGAAAGTGTCAGTGTGGGGAACTGTCATGTAATCGGGGTAAATACGCCGGTTTGAGGGTTGACGCGAGAGAGCCAATTTGACCCAAAGGAGCCATCAAGACGAAATAAGATGAGGGCACATTTCTTGTGAATATTGGGGAATTATTTACTATATTAAGTTAGAATTTTAGTATAAGTAGTTTTTGTTTATATGTATATTGAGATAATTCTTTATTTGAGTAATATCCATGATTGATAATTTTGGAAAGAAGAACATATTAAATTAAGTTTCGACCGTGGAGTTAGTCAAAAGTATTATATTAAAGGTAATAATAATTTTATTTGAATAGATTGGTAGAGGCTCCGTACTGACTTTATTATATGTAGGGTGATTTTTTAAAGTTATCACCACTATTAGTTCAAAAATGAAAAATGGAAAGAAATATACAAAATCTGATCTCGGAACAGATCAGGTTATCCGCCGTCAGAGGTAACCTTAGAAAATCCCAAAACCCCTGGTATTTTGTAAATGTGTTCCCCATGATGGTGAAAAATAACTGTCCCGAATTCAGAATTTGTATATCTCTTGCCATTTTGTATATAGTAAAGGTGGTAAGTTTTTTTAGTACCAAGAAAGAAGATTAAACATTTTTGGGTGTCCATCAGGATTAGGATTCTTCATAACCAAATTAGAATGAACAACATAGCTTTTTATTTTTTAGAAATGTTTATGATGGAACAGTAATTCGGATGTTATAACACGCTTTCATCCGTTCAAGGTTGCAGTACGGGATTGAATGTTGGGGTGGGGCTTCTAATCTGCTATTAAACAGTTATGTATAACACAGAAAAGTTTAATTCATATAATTCTATTTAAGAATAAATCCTTTCTTCATTTATATTATTTGTACAATTGAGTATTCTTCCCCGTAAACATTTATTTGCGTATAAAGTTGTGAACGTTTTTTTTAAAGAGTGGGAATGTAAATACCGACACAATTTATGATTCAACCAGAAAATAGATCCGCACTGCAGTTACAAAGGCCAAACGTAAACCGCTCTTAGTTCCACGGATCTTTTTATTTATAGGCCCTAAAGAATTGAATCCGCTTGAACACGGAACAAAAGATACATGCCTATTTCACTACCTTAAATAGTTGGCTGATGATCTATAAAGTAATCGACAACTTAATTTGTGTAACTAAGTGGTTTTTTAAATTTATTGTAGTTTTGTATAGTGATGTTTTATCTTGTTATAAGTATTTTTTATCATTACTAAGTGGGTTTTAATTTACTATAGTTTTGTATAGTGATGATTGATATTGTTATAAATATTCCTTACGAAGTTGTTTTTAATTTATTATATTTTGCATAGGCTAGTGATGTTTCATTTTGTTATAAGTATTTGTATTTTTGTTCATACCTAAGCTGGATTTATTTTTTTCAATTTCGTATAGTAATGTTTTATCTTGTTTTAAATATTATTTGTATTTTTGTTCATAACTAACCGGTTCTTAATCAATTACATTTTGTATAGTGATGTTTTATCTTGTTATAAGTATTTGTATTTTTTTATTTTTTATCATTACTAAGCTGTTTTTAATTTATTATTTTTTGTATAGGTATGTTTAATTTTAATTATTTGTACCTGTATTAGTTTTAGAAGATTGTTATGATTAGTTATCCTATATTGTAACTGTTTTGCCAAGGTATAGCTTTGTTGTTAATTGTTTTCTCCGCTTGTTTCTTATTTTGTTTATTCTCTTGCCGGGACAAACAGCACAATGCCACTTTCTATATGTATAAAAGATAGACTAAACTCTTTTCTTTTTTTTATTTACGTTTTGTGGTCTAAGTTTTTGTTTCTGATTGTATAAAGGATTTTATTAATAAATTGCAATAACCATCGGTTACAGTAAAAGATGGTATTTTCTTTTATAATATGATTACGGAGTACATAAAAAAGGAATAAATAAAAATCACTATATTATATATTATTGGAATAAACGAAACATTTTTGATGGAGCTTAATTTACCAAATGATGTTTATGATGTTCTCGCAGTAAAAGAGTGAATGCCAAGCGATTTGCAGTCAAATAGATTCTTTTTCATAACATTGGCAAAAGGCATAACCTCGTTTTCATAAAATACAAATTTGATCAATTATTTAGTCTCCCTCACGTGCATTTGTGTGCTTTCTAAAGAAGATTTATAATTTTCTCTAGACAGAGTGATGTGAATTCTTTGAGTATTCCATTCTCAATAACAATTGGCGAAAGTATAGAATCACACTACAGTTGTTATGAAGGTTAAGTTGCCAACTTACGCATTCGAAAAGGATCTAATTTGGTTGTAAGACATAAGAAAACCAATATACGTTATTAAAATGTACAAATTAAATAAAAATCAATGTTCAACGTATTTATCTAGGCTAAATAATAATAAAAAACCATAAATCTTAAAGTGGAATAATAGATGTATGATTTCAATGACATCAGACTGCACATGCGAACGTAAATAACACGATTACCAGACTCCGCTATTCCTACAATTTTAACATCACTTACTTAATAAAATACATTTACAACAAAACAGAACAACACAGAATTTTCCCTTTATAAAATTTTACAATTAATATAAATACTTTATATTAATACGCTATAATACTACTTATATAATACTAATATATAATACTTTATAAATAATTTTTGTTTACTGTACTTTACACCAAACTAAAAACTGCGGATATTCTATACATGTAATCAATCCAATATGTAATAATAATAATAATATTCCTTTATTTAATTTTGAAATACATCACTTTCATACTTGAAAAATAGCCGACAATACTCCTGTTCAGGTGACCATCGGAGGAGTTGCCTCTAGAAAACAATAATCTATACTTATAAAAGCCAAATACCATTGACTCATCACAGTTTCTCAAAAACCACGAGGCCTAGAAACATGAAATTTGGCACTAATACTCTTTATAGGTTCTAGACGCCCACTAAGAAAGGGTTTCTGAAAATTCGAAATTTTAGGGTGGGTTTTGGGGGGTCAAAGTTACTAAATCACGCTTTCTCAAAACCTACCAAACGGATTGGAATGAAATTTGGTATGTAGCTTCCTCTAGGGCCATAGATGCTAGCTAAGAAAGGGTTTAAAAAAATACGTAATTTTAAAGGGGATTTGGGGGGGTCAAAGTTACTAAATCACGATTTCTCCAAAACCACCGAACAGATTTGAAAGATATTTGATATGTAGCTTCCTCTAGGGCAATAGATGCTCACTAAGAAAGGGTTCCAAAAATTCGAAATTTTAGGACGGGTTTTGGGGGGGTCAAAGTTACTAAATCACGATTACTCAAAAACTACAGAATGGATAGGAATGAAATTTTGTATGTAGCTTCCTCTAGGGCCGAAGGTGCTCGCTAAGAAAGGTTTTCTAAAACTTCGAAATTTAGTGGGAGGGGGGGTTTCAAAGTTTCTAAAAATCCCCATATTTAACTATGATTTGTTTCTCCGTGCGAAGCCGGGTTGGGCCAGATAGTATCTTATAAATAATAAGTAAAGAAAACATTGATGACCTACACAGTTAAAACAGCAATTACAAAATTAAATACTTTTCCTTACAAAATACAATGTTAAACAAAATTACAGGTTTGACGATTATGTCCTTTCTATAAAACAAAACTATATAAAATCAACCGCAACAAAAGAAAAAAGTAATTACAAATAATAATAACAATAAAGCAGAGCTAAAGTAATAATAATAAAATTCCTCAACCAGTTCATATCAGTAATGTCCAAGCTAGTTTACAAAGTTTCGTTCAGTTCAATCCGTTCAAATAGTTGTTTACTTGATCTTTGCTCAATCTCGTCATCTTCATATATCTTCACGTATCTCACTCAATATTGGACAGACAGCTATGAAGTGCATAACATCCTCTTCTTCTCCCCTGCTGCAAAAAGGACAGAGCTTCTGACGTCACACTTATTTAAATAAATTACCTCAGTTCTTGCTTTAAATAACCACTTAATCAAATCAAAATTCTCACTATTGTACAAGTAAAAATTATTTAAGCCAAATTGTGTGTATAGTGACCGTGTATAAGCCTCAACTCTTTCCAATGACTATAACAATGGCACAAATGTATTCCTTGCATCGATGTATTTTGAAGCGCTGAAAATAAAAAATAAACCTCAAGTTCTAACTTACAGTATTTAGTCACAGTATGTTTACCCCAGAATTGGACATTCAACAATAGATTAAAGTAAGTTAGGCCATCATGAACATAAACTTACCTCTCGTTAGAACTTTAGTTGAAGTATGGTAGAATTAAATTAGGTTGGTGCGTTGGTTGGTACTTTTCTAAAAAATAGTCCTCAGGCTGATGAGGTCATTAATAGCTGGCTACATTGATGGAGTGGGGATAAGCTAATTCGTATAAGTAATTTAACCTTTTTTCACTGCACTTCCAGTTTCCATTTAAATTTCTGGAGATAATACAAATAATATAACCAAACTATCGTAAGAATATGTTTAATTTCGAACAGATGCCATTTTGTGTGTACATAAGATACAGTAGGTGCTAAACACTAAAATTGTAATAGTTTAAACATTTTTATTTTCAGAAAAATATACAAATAAATGGGAGCTTAAAACGTCAATTTTTGAACGGGATTACCTCGTTTACTTCTGGCTCTACGGAAAAAATTATAAGGATAATTTTGTTTACATAACTTAATTTCTTTTTTGTTTTATAGGTCACTTATTTTGGTAGGAACCATGTTTTACGAAAACCAAAATTATCACATTTTTCCTCCCCTTCTCCCGCTCACCAACATCGATCAGGATTATGGATGGATATGTCCATTATTAGACCTTCCCAAACAACACTTACAAAGTTTCAAAACTTTGCAATTTCAAATCGTAAATTTTGTCCCAATTCGACTGTGCTAATAGCGTCACTGTTACAGCTGACGCATGCGCATTGACAATAGCGTGCTCGCAGGCGGTTAGAGCTTAATGGTTTCCTGATTACAACCGATTGCAGTCTATAGCGTAGCATGACTCTTAGCTCTGCTGCATTATAATAATGATTGTATGATTAAACGGAAATATTATGATAATACGAAGAGTGGTTTATGCAACAACACTCGAACGGTGATTCTGTATTTGAATAAGTTTCTAGAGTAACTTGGTTATAAGGTTGGCTTAAACTACGAGACGAGTTGTTATTCCATATAGCTTCTTGCGCCTGCGCACTGGTAAACGTGGTCAATTCAGCACCACATAAACATAAATGTGAAAAGGACAAGTTTCTATAAAAAATATTCAGCCAATAAAAGTTTCAGTCAATAAAACATTCAGTCGTTAAAGTTTCAGCCAAAAAAAGTTTCAATCAATAAAAGTTTTAGTCAATAAAATATTCAGCCAATAAAAGTTAAAGTCAATAAAACATTAAATCAGTAAAAGTTTCAGCCAATAAAAGTTTTAGTCAATACAAAATTCAGCCAATAAAAGTTTCAGCCAATAAAATTTTAGTCAATAAAACAATCAGTCGTTAAAGTTTCAGCCAATAAACATTTCAGTCAATAAAACTTTCGGTCAATAAAATATTCAGTCAATAAAACATTTAGTCAGTAAAAGTTGCAGTCAATAAAAGTTTCAGTCTATAAAACATTCAGTCGTTAAAGTTTCAGCCAATAAAAGTTTCAGTCAATAAAAGTTTCAGTCAATAAAATATTCAGTCAATAAAAGTTTCAGTTAATAAAACATTTAGTCAGTAAAAGTTGCAGTCAATAAAAGTTTCAGTCGATAAAATTTTCAGTCAGTTAAAGTTTCAGCCAGTAAAAGTTGCAGCCAATAAAAGATTCAGTCAATAAAAGTTTCAGTCAATAAAAAAATCAGTCAGTATAAGTTTCAATCAATAAAAGTGTACAAAAGTCTAAGGTGTACAACTTCTTGGCCACCTTAGCCCACCTTAGCGTTTTATTCTTAGTTTACCTAATCGAAAGCCTGCACAGATGCAACTATAGGAATCATTCTTTATCCTCGCACAGATTTTGTTTTGGAACGTGCAAGTTTTTTCCTCCCAAATAGTTTCAAGAAAATGAACCAGCGGCTGTTCTAAACCTGCAAACTGGGAGGGAGGGGCAAAGACACTATGAAGGGCGGAATGACCAGGGGTGTGGAGTACGGAAAATTGTGAAAAATCAACCTCCCAAACTCTATTTTAACACATTTTTAGATGATAATTGATCAGTTATTTAAAACGAAAAATCACCCTCGAAAATCTACATTTCGGCACCTCTTAAAACTAATAAAATAACCACTTCAATCAAACAACTAAGAGCTAATTACACTAAGAGTCAACTCGAAAAATAAAGTAAGTTTACGAATTTTGTAATTAAATTCTTTGTCTTTATATTGTTGGATTTTACGATGTAAAAAGTCTTTTGGCAAATAAATTTATAATATTCAACAAAATTAATTCTCTAGTACTTTTTTGTTTGAGTATTTGTTAGTTTTGAGAATAGTAAATAAAAAAACCCCACGTTTTGCCCAATTTATCTTAGGAAAAATCCATATACAGAGTGTAAAATAAGTCATGATACACCTCGATATAATTTAAATGGATTACTATATCATCATAAAACCTCTGCCATACCTATTAAAACACTTTTTCTGATTTAAATAGGGGGAGGAAGCTATTTTTTTAATAGCAACCCCTATCTTGTGACATATCACTGGAAAGCTCTTTAATAACCATGAATTTCTGTGGTAAGAAAACAAAAATCAGTTGACGCACTCTTTCGCTAAGCTCAAAAATGTTACTTTATAAGTTACTGTTATAACTTTATATTATTGAAAAGGCGGAAAGAGATATGAAAAATCTGATCAAGGGACTGTTATTCTCCGTCAGGGGAAATCATAGAAACCATGTTTACAAAACAGCAAAACAACCTCCCCCCACCCGTTGGCCTCATACCACCACCAACTAACAAATTTTTAATGTACACATATGGCTTGTGAAACATCAAATTTATGTCCTTTAAAAACATGAATTTCTTTGATAAGAAAATAAAAATCGGCTACAACTAATTCGTATGCTAAGTTCATAAATGTAATTTTGTAAATTATTTTCCAGAATTGTATATATAAATACGGGTTTTGCACTATGAAAATAATAATTTATTACAACTTATTATTACAATTTATTATAAATTATGTTCATAGTGCGATAACATATATTTATACATTTCTAGAAAATAATTTATAGAATAACAATTATGAGCGTAGGAAACGAATCGACTTTAACAGATTTTTGAAGTGATAAAAAGTGTTTGGCACTTTTGCTTGACTATGTTTCTAAAATATTTTTGCGTAGACACAAGTCAGAGCGTTAAGAGGGAATAGGCGATACATAGTATATAATAATACGTTATTATAATTATTATAATATTAAAATAATATTTTATTATAATAAGTATGCTATAAATAGTGACCATTATAATGTAAGCATTATTTATTTAGTGACAAATGATTTTGAGTAAGGTATTAGTGTATGTACTTTACATAGAATTCTAAGAATAATTCAATTTGTAAGGGATAATTATAATAATAATTATCAGAATTATTATATTTGTGCGTTTTAAGTTTTGTAAAGAAGATTGATTTTTGTCTAACTGAAGTAAGTTAGACAAAATTTTGCATTTTGTACATTTTGACAAAGAAATATTTTACATTGTTTTATTTTACTGTAACTTATTACTACTCACTTAAATATTAACACTTTAATGAAGTAATTCCTCACATTCTTCTAGGCCAGATGGCCAATGCTTATTCTAGTCTTTGGCTTTAATTGTACATGACACTGATTCACTGGGGTTTGAGGTGAGGACCAGAGTTAGTCATGTTTCAAACAATTGGCGCAGGTTCAAACAATATAATTTAAAAGTAACAGGATATATTTATTCAACAAAAAAAGAAAATATCGCGGATATGAGCAAACAGGTAACTTTTGGAACCTCCTATGAAATTCAAGCAGCATCCGAAATATTTTTTATGCATTTCAGGTGTAAAGAGATGGTTATTTGTTGTGGGAGAGTTTTGGCGAACCGATTGAGGGAGTAGGGAGGCTAAGGTTTACTGGGATACTGACGAGAGGCCACTTTGACGTTCTCATTTCTCTCACACCTTCTTTGACAACTCAATGGATATTAGTGTGGAGGAAATACAGTCAGCTTCCCAATCCCAGGTCTCAGACGATGGTCTCAAAATTTCTCAACTTCCAACCCTATCAGAACAGTGTACATCATCATCTGATGCAGTTCGGTCTCATCCAGAACAAATACAAAAAAAAAACTAGGAAAAAAGACGAAAGCGTTTTTCTAATACAAATCGCGTAAAAGCACATAGGCAAGCGGTAAAAAAAACACGGTCTCAAAATACACACAAAATCAGCTAAAATACTTTAAGATGTAACATTTGCTGTAGGTAACCATATTATTGCAATAGCGAACATTGTCCTGTCAGCTAATAGTATATATAGACAAGTAAGCGAGTGGAGAGGGAATAGACGATACATAATATTATATTATAATACGTTATTATAATATTATAATTATTATATTGTAATAATTATTATTATTACTCTAAGAATAATTCAATATGTAAGTGATAATTATAATAATAATAATTATTATAATTATAATTATAATTACATATTGAATTATTCTTAGAATTCTATCTATATAGAGTGCATACGCTAATACCTCACTCAAAATCATTAGTCACTAAATAAATACGGCTTACATTATAATGATTATCGCATACTTATTATAATTATAATATTATTACATAATAATATTACTATATTATAATATTATAACTATGCAATTTCGAAATATGATATAATATTTTTTTTACAATATATTGACTTGTGTAATTTGTTGACCTTTTTTCTCATCTAATATTAATACTGATAAAAATATAAATCGGTCGTAGAAGTTATCACTTCCAACGTGTGGTCTTAAGCACACAGGGCATACATTTGATGAATTACAAGCCTTATGAATGTGTCCTTGAGTTATTGGTGGCAGAGGGGGCGTTTTGTAAATATATTTTCTATGGTTCCACCTGACGGTGAGTAACAGTACTTAGATCAGATTTAGCATATCTCTTTCCGTCTTTTAAATAATATAAAGTTTAAAAAATAACTTACAAAATAACATTCTTGAGCGTAGCGAATGAGTGCGTCAGCTGATTTTTATTTTCTTACCACAGAAATTCATGGTTTTTAAACGGCCCCCTATTAATATGTCACAAGTTAGGGGGTTCCATTTAAAAAATTGAAGTTGTTCCCTTTATAGGGGAGTTGTTTCAAAAGGGGAGGCAATAGTTTTAACCTCCTTAAACAACAGTAAAAGTACTATAATAGACATGTAGAGGTTTTACGTTCATACGGCAATCAATTGAAATTATAATGAGGTGTATCACGATTTATTTTAAACTCTGTATATTATAAATGTAGGAATAACGTTAAAACCACTTTATTTACTCAAAACTTCTAAGACCTCATTTTGTAGGAAATTTATTAAGTTATTCTATCAAAACTGTTGGAAACAATGGTTACGATCTTTTTCACTACCCCCCCCCACCCTCCCTCTACGCTAGTCCCGACGAAGAAAACAAACTCGAGATAAGACTGTGGTGATGACATTAAGGAATATCCACAATATCCAAATAATCTTTGTAATCATCAGTTCAATAGTGTTTATGCAGGCGATGATAACCACCAAGGTTTTTCGCCTTTAAAAACCAAAAAAAAAAATCAATAGTGTTTATGGGAACGGAAATTAACAATCAAAACTGACTGAGTTTCAGCATTGACTTTTTGTTTCAGAACAAAACTCTAACGTTTCAAAACATATTCAATATTTTTTTGTCACCAAACTAAGATCCTAATGAAAATGGCTTTAAGAAAACCGTGGGAAACTGGAGGGCAGCGGGCTCCCTTCCCAGGACTAGAATTGCCTCTGGAAGGAACAAATTTAACAGTGTAATATTGAATTCAGTCAAATTAAAATCAATATGACCGATGATTTTAGGGTCGCTTCAAACGGGATTTGAATCACATATTTGCTATTTATGTGTTTCTTTCTTTGAATATATCCTCAATAGCGCTTAAAATATCTTCGTAATTTCTATCCGAACTGAATGCATCTTATATAGTATTATTCAACAGGCACAATTTTACCTACGCACACTGAAAACCGTATGTTTGCTAATTTGTGAAACTATCAAAGTTAAAATCAGCTGTTTACTACTGAAGCTGTCTACTACGTGTGTTTGTTTTTGCATTGCAGTTTATACCAGGTGTATATAAGGAAAATTTAAAGGTAGAGGTGATTGATTAACCTATTGTATGTAAAAATACTATTTTATTAAGATTTCAAAAAAATTATCCGCTATCTTGGATCCTCCATTTTGAATGGTGATTTGTTTTTTAAAAAGGGAAGGTGGTCACGTGATACATCATTTCGATGTAGTTTTTCAAGAGAAAACCAACGGTGAAATTTGCACATTCATATCTATAACCGATTAAAAATGGTGGCCAAATACAACGAAATCTTGTTTTCTGATTTTGCCCTATTTTTCTGTACTATTATTTTTTTAATATGTATTCTTATTCTTTTTGGATTTAGAATTAAATAAGTTTTTAAACGATATGCCGCTCAACGATTTTTGGTTGATCTACTAGAAATCAATTTTGAAAAAATCAAAATGGCGGTAACTCAAAAATTTGAAATACTCCCAAACGTTGTTGTGTGGTATATCGTTTAAAAACTTATTTTATTCTAAATCCAAAAAGAATAATAACAATTATTTAAAAAATAATAGTACAGCAAAATGTTGAAAAATCAGAAAACAAGATTTCATTGTTTTTTGGCCGCCATTTTTAATCGGTTAAAGATATGGCAAATGTCACCGTTGGTTTTCTCTTGAAAATCTACATCGAAACGATGTATCACAAGACCACCTTCACGTTAAAAAAAAAACAAAGTTACATTCAAAATGGCTTATCCAAGATGGCGGATAATTTTTTTGAAATCTTAATAAAATAGTATTTTTACATACAGTAGGTTAATCAATCACATCTACCTTTAAATTTTCCTTATATACGTAATATTAAACCATTTCCATACTTTCCGAACACCTGGTAGGCCTATATAAGTTATTTATTAGTATTTCTTAATTGCATTTAATGCTTTATTACGACTATTTAGTGTTTGTTGTTGTTGTTATTATTTAGTTTCTTGGATTATTAACTCACTTTTAAACAGTAGTAAAGGAAGGAAGAGAGAGATTTCCGAAAGGTTGATCAAGAGAGTTATCAAGAAAGCTTGATTCCGATCGCGATTAAATGGGGATTACTATATATTTTGGACTGTACATATTTTACAATAATACATTTTGTATAATCCTATATTTTATATAATATTCAAAAATAAATGTTATTCCTTGCTAAACATGATACTTGTTTTTATCTTATTGTTATCTAAGAAATAATTTTGCAAAGCGGATACAGAAAGTTAGTTGACACTCTGTATAATATATATGTATAGAATATAAGAAATGTGTTCGAAAAACATATACATATTGTCACACATAGAAGTACTAAAGAAAATATCAAACACTTAAAATATTATAATAGCCTGACAAGTCAGTTATGGCTGAGCTACGTTTGGGCGAACATCTTAATTTCTCTGTATTGTTGAAAAATATAACGAAACTAAATAGTTCGATCATGCAGTGTATATATTTTAGGGTCTAACTATTTGGAAAATTAGTCGACTCACGAAGGCGTTGAATAGCTGCCTGCGTGTACGAAATGTATAAGTAGAATTTCTTTACGCCTCAACCTCCAGCCCCGAACCTCGCACTGCTTCGTTCCGGAAACAATCGTAATGCGAGTTTGAACCTCGACCTTCCGTCCTCGGATTATGTTCTGCTTCACTTCCTTCGCACGGGAACAAACTGACCTTTTATGGTACCTTTTTTCCGTTTTTATCGATTTGGGGGAACCAGGCGAGCTATAATTTTTCTAAATTATATAGTTTTTACGCTAGTTAGAATAACGCTAGGGATTTTTTCACACATTACTGATGTAAAGTAAATCTAGGTCACGTCTCTTTAGATTTTTACAAATAAGGAGTGGAGTCACATTGCTTGATTAACTATAATTTTATTGTTGTATTTCGTGCATATAAGAGAGCGCATTTTAGTTGAGAACCATTTTTCCAGGTCAAATTGTAGTTTTTGGACGGCCTACACACTGCCCGTACGATAGAACTTGTCAACAAACGCATTACTTTGCGGTTGTTTGTGAAATCATTCTTGAAACTCTACAGCAGTTCCCATCAGACTAGGACCACCGGGTACGACCTGTTCCTTATGAGCGAAAATAATGCTCTACGACACAAACTTTCTCCGCAGAGGTAAGAATCATTGAAGCTTTAACTAACCTCAAACTAGAAAGTAATAATAAACAACGTGGCCTGGCAACAATCGACAATGTAATCAGCTGTTCTGAAAACCAACAATACTTCAATTCCAGTGTTTTTTATTTTGGCGCATTCCGTATGTTCAAGCTTTATTCTAAAACGTTGACACTTTAAAAGGACTCGATGTTTTTTGAAACGTATTTAGTATACTGCACAATGTAACTTAATGACATTATAGAAGTATGAATAATTTTATTTTTACATGAAATTAAACTGATGAAAACTGATATTTTATAAACTTTTTCATATGCGTTACCATAGCAACCGCTTTTACCAATTCATCAAATCTGATTCATTTATAAACATCAAACGTAAAACTCAAGGCAGGATGAGTTTGTGTTTACAATATCATAAACGTGATTACATTTCGTTGAATTAATTAAACAAATATTGTAATTTGTTTAATCGTTTTTATTTTTATTGCTGCATTTAGCTTTAATCATTTAATATCTAAGTAACATTGGTTTTGATGAACTTAACAACTTACAGACAACTCATAAATAAAATGTTTATTCTACTATAATTTCAGTAAAAGTTAGAATGTGCTGTCAATTTTAAGCTTGTGCTTAAACTAATTAAAGATTTGCTTTGTTTCTAATGACAAAATTCAATAATAATGAAAAAATGCAAATTCTCCGTTACCCAGGATCAAATTTAAAAAAATAGGAATATTGTATGACCCTGGGCGTAGCCGGGTAACTCAGCAAAATCTTACTTATATAATAATTCAGTACACCCTTAAACGTTTGGTAACACTATTAATAGCTATTTTTGAAGATCTGTATGGCCGATTTCAGTACTGTTCGTTTTAAATGAAAGAAAATGTTGTCTTTATTATCAAAAAATTATGAAAATGTTATTTCATGAGTATATTAAAAGGGCACTTTTTGAGTTTTTTCGGTTTTAGGTTAAACCCCTATTGATAGCTATTTCTGAAGATCTACCGGGCCGATTTTAGTGCTGTTTATTTTAAATGAAAGAAAATTTTGTCATTATTATAAAAAAATTATGGAAATTTTATTTCATGGGTATTTAAAAGGGCACTTTTTGAGTTTTTTTTGTTGTTTTAGGTTAAAACCCAATTGCTAGCTATTTCTGAAGATCTACTAAGCCGAGTTTAGTGCAGTAGTTTTAAATGAAATTGGTCTTTATTATCAAAAAATTATGAAATGTCAATTTTATTTCATGAGTATATTTAAAAGGGCACTTTTTGAGTTTTGTCGGTTTTAGGTTAAAACCTTATTGATAGCTATTTCTGAAGATCTACCGTTCCGATTTTAGTGCTGTTTGTTTTAAATGACAGAAAATGTTGTCATTATTATCAAAAAATTAAGAATTGCCATTTTTATTTCATCGGTTTATTTTTATATGGACTCTTTTTTAGTTTGTTTGGTTTTATTTTAAAACTTTATTAATGCCTATTTCTGAATCGGTGCGTTTTTTTTTAAATGAAAGAAAATGATGGAATTATATTTTTTTTTAAATTATATTAAGGTTGATATCTATTTCTGGAGATTCATTTTGTCCTAGGACATTTTTCAGCCGACCTCGGGAGGCATTATTTGCTAGTATAAGAATAATTCACAATCTTCAACCATACCAAGCTACATGAATGGTGTTGGCATCGCCTATACAATTAATTAATACCTTTATAATCATACAAGTTTTACTGGAGTAGCTGGCGGCAACAAAATATTCTGGGCAATTCTGACACACCAAACTCTCACTGGACCCATGGTCAGCATTGATGAGGCTATTACTAACATGAATATATAAGGTTAATAAATTACCCCGCGAAGTTGCACACCAAATTCGCCAAGCTAGGCCCTTAGTACGTGATATCTACATTTTGACAAGTAATTAACCACCAACGGTCTCCCCTCCCAAAAAATGGCAGCCCCGGGATAGTTACATAGTTAATAAATTCGACCACGCAGCTGAACCGCTGACGTGAGTTGAGCAAATTTCCAAAACTAAGTTTATAGGCCTATATTTTAGGGTTTCAACCAACAATTTGGGAAATAGGTCTATTCAAAATGCTTCGCACGCCATTCCGCACATTGGGAATATCTTCAATACACAAAGCATTGCGTGCTTCACACGCCAACTCCCGTATTGGGAGTATCTTCAATACACAATGCATTGAGTGCTTCGCACGCCATTCAACATATTGGGAGTATCTTCAATACACAATGCATTGAGTGCTTCGCACGCCATTCAACATATTGGGAGTATCTTTAATACACAAAGCATTGCGTGCTTCGTACGCCAACCCCACGGTAAAGTCCACCACATGGCTTTGAACCGGGTAGTTATATGGTATTTTACGTTTCGATCTATTTTGGGAGAACCAAGCGAGCTATAAGGTCGCGTACGTAAAAAAAATGTGCAGAATAACATCCTACATTTATATTTTTAGAAAAAACTATAAAAAATTCAATCTCGTAGGAAAAATCTCAAAAATGTTTTTACTTGCGGTCAAAAAACGTGCTTCCGTTTGTTTTATTTGTTTGGCTAACGAACTCGTCCGAGCGACGTAGACAACCAACATGTGTACCAAATTTGAACCAAATCGGACTTAAAATGCGGCCGCTAGAGTGCGAACACATATATACATATATATGATTTTTAATGACACTCCAAAACGTGTTCTGGGGACCATAATCGGTGCTCATTTGCTACTCTCGACCTTGGGCCTTACCATAAGGGCCACTGCAATAGCTCATTTTTCCTATGGAAACACAGACTTTTCGTCGGAACTGGAGTCGATCAAATCTCTGGTGGATTTATCTATCAGCTGGTCCCTGTGGAAGTGGGTCAAAGTACTCGTCACCGATATTTTGTATCTGTTACGTGAACTCTGAAATACTGAAATCTGAAAATCTCGGTAACATGCATCGGTTTTAGTACCAGTATTTGTTAAACAGGCTTTTGTACTAAATATAAATTTTTAGATTTAATCACGGTTTAAATAGAATCTAACCAACATTCCTTTTAATTTTATTATTAATGAAGTTGTGTTGGATTAGTTATTACTAAAGTAACCTTACGTTTTACATGAATACTTTAATTATAACGTAACATTTAATTGTCAATCAATACTCAACAATGTATTCCATGAAGCATAATAGGCCTACGTAGATACAAATACTGTACAATTATTACGCATTGCCTGGTAATGGCAATAGAAAGTATACATGTTGAAAACTATTCTTAGTATCAATTTGTTCTTAACCAGTGTTTAAACAGGTATTTGTCACTGTGTAATAATGCCTGGTTATAAACCCCCACAATACTATCTTTCCCTGGGTCAACAAAATAATTATACTGCTCTCTTGCCTGTCCGGAAGAGTTTCCCGTTAAAAACCGCCATTTTGGCACCCGCACATCCCTACCTACACTGGATTCCATGTTCACCGTGCAGTATAGAGCGCCCATAAGCCATGTTATCCTTACGACCGTCTCAGCCATAGTAGCCAACTAAAAAACATCAACTCCCATGCAACGCTCGGTCAGTTGACGCAATCCGTATGACAATAAACGTAATGTTCTCTGTAATGGTAATAGCATGTCTATTCTTCCCTTAAGATCTGTTCTGCACGGTGAACATGGAATCGAGTGTACAAGTAGGCCCAAGCTAGCTGCGCGCGCGGCAACCAGTGTACTAGCCGTCCTGCTGACATTCTACCAGTGTACCGCGGCCAACTATACTGTACGACTTTATTTACACCACGATTACACTGACTTAATGTTGATAGAAAAATCTGAATTTGTATACTTCGTTTAAGAAGACCCTAACAGTGTATAAGGTATAAACACATTTAATTTATAGCAAGTATTTAATTTGTAATAGAAAAATAATTCAAAGTAAATTTTAATCTTCCGAATATGACATGAAAAATATGACCTGCGGGGAAGTTTTTTGTTTCTTGGTCAGGAAAATTTCATCAGCGACAAAGTTTTAGATTATACAATGAACTAAAATTTCATTTAAAAAACTTTTTTGTATGAGCACTGTGTCAGTCACAATCGTGGTTTGAATACAAGTCAAAATATTGCGTGAAACTGACCAGCTGCGTTTGATGGGCTGCTCGGTCGGGCACATCCAAATCGAGCCAATCCCTCAGGTCATTTTCGATGGGTCGTAAAATGTCCCCCTTCCACCCAGTCAAATCGAGCCAGCTCCATAAATAAATTGTGTAAGGGTCTGCCATAAATCGTGTAAGAGAATAAAAAAAAAACCAGAGGTACTAACCTATACTGTTTAGTCACAGAATGATGCCAATAACAGTATGATTATAATATTTCGTCGTTATTATCACATTATATAATTAGAATAAAAAAAAACCAGAGGTAATAACCTATACTGTTTAGTCACAGAATGTTGCCAATAACAGTATGATTATAATATTTCGTCGTTATTATCACATTATATAATTAGAATAAAAAAAACCAGAGGTACTAACCTATACTGTTTAGTCACAGAATGATGCCAATAACAGTATGATTATAATATTTCGTCGTTATTATCACATTATATAATTAGAATTAAAAAAAACCAGAGGTACTAACCTATACTGTTTAGTCACAGAATGTTGCCAATAACAGTATGATTATAATATTTCGTCGTTATTATCACATTATATAATTAGAATTAAAAAAAAACAGAGGTACTAACCTATACTGTTTGGTCACAGAATGTTTTAAACAGTAAATGTTTTCTAAATACGCCTTACTGAAAATATGGAATAGTCTACAAAACTTCTGCTTCAGTGATTTCAAGGGTTGAATAGCTGGCTCGATTTGGATGTGGTCCGAGGGTCACCCTTAAGCCTCTGGCTCCATTTGGATGTTTTTGGGTAGGCGGAGCAGGTAGACTGGCTCGATTTGCCAGAGCCCGCCCGGTCACGGACATTGTCAATGTATTTTTTCTCATGTATTTAGCAAAAATACCATACCGTACTTAATTGTAACAATAATTTTCACCATATATTGCACTAATATCTTGATTTTTTGTATGCCTGACTTGTAATAAAACTGCGATGTAAAATAAGTGAATTGCACTTGCTCAAAGGATGTACGATGATTTTCTGACAGCTTTTTTAGTTTACAACCAAATAATAAATATTTAAAAAAAAAACGTATTAATGTTATATACTCCTATTTTACAAATTTATTTACGAAAACCATAGATCAATAAAAACGTTAAAAAATCTGGTCGCATTTAGGCGCGACGGATGTTTTTAGAAATGTACCCCCACCTCGCCCCCAGCCCACCCGCTTGCTCTGAAGCCCGCGCGCGCAGCTTGCTTGTGGCCTACTCCTTACTCCTTACTCCTTACTCTGTCTTACTTTGAATTCCGTCTATGAAGAACAAGTTTTATCCGCCGCTCTCGCCATAATTTTTTATAGTAAAAAAATACCGTCTTCGAATGTCAAAGACGTTGGCAAAGCTACTACGACTAGTTTAGGATTCTAGTGATTTAAATTAATTTCATCGCTCGCCAAAACTACTTTTCTTAGTGTTATCTCGCTTGTAAACTTTAGCCGCAATAGCCCGCGTGGCTTTAGACCATATTTGAACAAAGATTGATTCCAAACCTGGTCTCTAGCATAATTCATAATCAGCTAATTCATAAGGTGTTTAAGTGTTGTGTTTATTTCTTCAAACCATCAACCAGCAACTGCAATCAGCCTGTACGCTTGGCTTGGACCTTCACACAGCTCCAGTGATCACAAGGTACGCCATACTAACATTCTTGTTTAACATAGATAAACACTTAATTTCAACTATTAAAACAAGATGAAAAGATGGAACACTTTTTCGAGACTTCGGCTCGTGTTTTTTTTTTTTTTTTTTATAAAAAATGTGACGTTTTTGTCACGCACGTCACGTTGCTATCACGCTAAAAAGCTTTTCAACTCTCCGCAATAAAATTACGAAGGTTTTGGCACCACCAAAAGTTTTTCTACGACGTCTGTGAGTGCATATATCGCGTACAGACAGACACACAATCTTTTGTCGCTTTATCGTGTCCAGAGACCTCGAAAGCGTCGAGAACGGTCACAAAAAGTGGGGGTAATTTTCTTAGAATTTTCGCAAGATTTCAATAGCCGAAGTATTGTAATAGACCTTTTAGATATTATCTAGTGTTGTTAATTATCCGGATTGGTGCCTCGGTTCCATAATAATTTGCATGTAATTATTATGACATTATTTACATAGCGTAAACTAACTTCTACGTTGTAGTTTTTGATCGCATTTTATCCCGACCAGTCACAGATATTTGAAAGTATAGATACAGATTGAATCGGATACTGAACAATATGTCATTAAACCACCTCTAATCTAGAAACACCGTTACAGATAGCACTGAACCCGAATGGACACGAGCGCTAAATCAACCCGAGAATGGTTCCAGATCTTATATCAAGATAATGTGCACGCATTTCGGGTCGTCACAGATGTCTAAAAAGTTGTACTCGGTTTATTGATAAACTTGCTTGATAACTTTTGCAAAAAGCATGAAAAATACACAAATCCAATTACACTGAATTTAAAATTCTTATGGGTATAAGAACAGATAGGCTTTATATATCTGTATCCACAACTAACTCATATTACTTATAACAGATGATTTTCCGCTATATTCCAAAAAACCTGAGAATATTTCAAAATTATAAAATTAAGGCCTATAAAAAGCAAGTTTGTTTATGGTAGTTGTGAGTCCGTAATTTTTTGAAGTATGTATAAAGTTATGTTTAGCCTATATGTCGCTCTTTTTATCTTTTTATTTTACTTTCTCATTATACTATAGTATAGAGAAAGTAGGCCTATAGTAATCGCAAAAAAAATCGATGTTGAGATTTTTGTGGAAATATCTGTTTTGGGACCCCCTGAGTCCAAAAAAGTGGTTTTTACAAAATGTCTGTAATTCTGTATGTATGTATGTCTGTATGTATACAAAGTTAGAGTGAAAACTATTCGATAGATTTCAAACAAAATTGCACCAGACATGTCAACTAGGCCTGTACAGATGTATAGATGCACGAAAAACAGTTTTGAAAAATTGTGAAAACCAACCCCCCTTTTGGCAAAAAAACCCCTAAAAAATCAGTTATTTTTTTTTTAAAACGGCTCTGACGATTTTGATAAAATTTGGCTTATTTGTAGCCTTTAATACCCTACCATATGCAAAAAACCGCATCTTTCTAAAAATTCTCGTTTAGCTAATAATAATAATAATAACTGATTTATGGGAGCTTTTTGGCCAAAAAGGGGGTTGTTTTTCAAAACTTTTTTCGTATATCTATGCAAGCCTAATTGACGTGTTTGGTGCAATTTTTTTTTAAATCAATTGAATAGTTTTATCTCTTGCTAATAATAATAATAATATTTATTAGTTAATCTCCTACTTTAATAAATCACCTCTCCTACCCCTCCTATAATAATGAAGTCACTGTGAATCTGTTTAATAATTTAAATATGTTTGTGAGAAAATATGTGCCAGTTTCTAGTATCGTTTATTTATCTCGCGTTCTACTTCTGATTCTTTCTAAGGGTATTTTTGTGTGTCATTGTTGTTCTAGTGCTGATCTATTTATAATGTTTGTACATTTTGAAAATGTGTTTTTTTTCTCTCTCTCTTCATTTTTCCGTAATAAGTATTTTTGTAAACTTATGTTGTGTACGACTCGTGTCTATGTGGGCACTAATCCTCCATAGATGATATTCTATTTAATATCTTTTTTGTAAAATTTGATTTACGAAATAAATAAATAGTGTTACAACCTATGAAATCAATAACAGCTGACATCAGCCGTACCAAGCAAATCCTTAAAATATGTAGTAAAAATGGGCACTGGGATTTGTATTCAAAATACGTCTAAGCATTACCATATTCTTAAGACATGCTCAACAACTTTTTGCTTTTACTTATTAGCCTTTGCTTATTAGAATATCTTTAATTTGTGTTTATCAGGGAAATATAGCAGTACCTAGGTGTCTTTATGTTGTTAAATTTGCCTTCATTTGTAGATTTTGCAATGTATGAGCGCTTATATCGGTTAATGCTGTTCCAAATGTATATATTTTATTTGTATTCTAGACTAGGTGTGCCCGTGATTTCATAAGCGCTCACATGCCCATCTCTTACTCATCCTTCCAAAAATTGTACCCATCTTCAAGGTGGCAAAAATTAAAGGTTATTGCATGGCAACATACTGGGTGTGTTCAAAAAAATTCTCTGTAGGCGATCATTAGTCCAGTCAATGAGTGCTCAAAAGAGGGGTGTAGATTGCATGGAATATACGATAATTTTTGACTTTAGGACTTTGTTAGGAGTAGTTAGGAGGTAAACATACTAAAAGTCCCCACCCCTGGGAGGTGAGCATAAGGCGGGAGGGGGGTGGAAAGGTCTCAGTTTAAGGTTTTTCGCGTATATCTCGGAAACGGTGCACTGTAGAAAAAAATATTACAAATAAAAATTAAAGTTAATTCAATTTCCTATAATATAAAATAGATCCTGTACGTATTTGTCGAATTCCCAACGGTTTTCGAGATATACGTTATTGAAAATCGACAATTTTCGAAAAAATCGTGTTTACCTCACTCTTTTTGTTAAACATTTGCTTATAATGCCTCCCACGATCGTTTGTCAGAAAAAATTTCACAAACGAAGTTGTAGAACATTAAATTTTCTTCAATTTTATATACACTTTTGCCATTTTATCTTCAACCAATCAAAAGTTATAGAATTTCTAAGATGTAGGCTACGCTTAATTTCGATGTTCCTCTAGAAATTAGTATGTTGAGAGCCTGTTGCGTTTGCTGTAACTTGCTATCATGATGAAGAACAATACTTTAACAATAGAAATAATGGTGTTTAAATTGAAACACAACATTTTTTATAAATTACTAGGGGAAACCCATGCGTGCTCCGCACGCCAACCCCGTTGGAACATTCTATGCACATAATCATGTTATGTTTTTTTATAATAAAGGTGTAGGATTAATAATAACCCCAAAGCTAAGATGGGATATAATGTAAAATGTTCAAATCAAATTATTTTTTATATTTATTTTATAACAGCAGTTATAATAAAGGTTAAAAGAACCAGAAAGGTTCTGGTCTACACTTTAATAAAAACCTAACCTAAAAGTTAGAAATACGAAAAATAGTTGCTTCAAAGTTTGAAATCAGGTGTTAATCGAAATTTTAGAGCAAACTGCTGTTTTGCCTCTTATTTTATTCAATTGGTTGCTGTGGTAATTCATCAGTCTAGGCCTAACGTAAGAATTTTTTCCTACTAAATTTACGAAGTTCCTGTAGAAATTAGTATGTTGAGAGCCTGTTGCGTTTTAACTGCTGTAACTTGCTATCATGATGAAGTTATAATAAAGGTTAAAAGAACCAGAGCGAAATTAAGCGTAGCCTACATCTTAGAAATTCTATAACTTTTGATTGGTTGAAGATAAAATGGCAAAAGTGTATATAAAATTGAAGAAAATTTAATGCTCTACAACTTTGTTTCTAAAACATTTTCTGAGAAACGGTCGTGGGAGGCATTATAAGCAAATGTTTAGCAAAAAGAGTGAGGTAAACACGATTTTTTCGAAAATTGTCGATTTTTAATAACTTATATTTCGAAAACCGTTGGGAATTCGACAAATACGTACAGGAACTATTTTATAGGAAATGTAATTAACTTTCATTTTTATTTGAAACATTCTTTTCTACAGTGAACCGTTTCCGAGATATAAGCGAAAAACATAAAAATGGGACCTTTCCACCCCCTCCCGCCTTATGCTCACCTCCCAGGGGTGGGGACTTTTAGTATGTTTACCTCCTAACTACTCCTAACAAAGTCCTAAAGTCAAAAATTTTACGCATATTCCATGCACTCTACAATGCATTCATTGACTGGACTACATTGTGAGTACGCAATACAATGTCACGTCTATCGAATTCCTGATCAACTAAGACCACTACAACGCCATTTTGTACCTTCCAAGATGTTCTGTTAACAATTTGGTCCCGATGATTCCCAGGCGTGATTATGCAATGTGGATACACATTTTCAGTTTGGGTTTTTCATACACAACTCCGTTTGTTACAACATATTATAAGCGCCAGACGCACTTCGAACATATATATATATATATGTTTTATTTGTAAACTGATTTAATAAACGAAACAAACATTAAATGCTATCGCAAGCTTATCTCAATAATCAATAAAAACCACATCCAAATTAGTTCAGTCACTGAGGAGATTAGCGCACGCAATCCACAAACTGACAAAACGTAATTTTACGATTTTATTGTAAATACTAGGGAAAACCCCTGCGTGCTTCGCACGCCAATCCCGTTGGAACCTTCATACACATAATCATGTTATGTTTTATTTATAATAAAGGTGTAGGTTTAATAAGAACCGCAAAGCTAAGATAGTAAATAATGTTAAATGTTCAAATCAAATTATATCGTATATTTTATAACATTTGTTATAATAATGGTTAAAAGAACATGCAAGGCTCATTTCTACAATTAAAAACCCTAACCTAAAAGCTAGAAATACAAAAATAATTGATTCAAAGTTTGAAATCAGCTGTTAAAGGAAATATTGGAGCAAATAATATAGCTATTTTATTCAATTGGTTGCTATGGTAATAATTGTAAATACATGTGTTTTTTATCTATCTAGGCCTAACCTAAGATCTTTTTTCGACTAAATTTACTAATAAATATTGAAATAAAAAATGTTTTTTATCGAAATGAATTATAGCCTATGTAACACAGAGATAGTGTAGCCTTTTATCAGCAAAACTATTTTTTCAATCGGTTAAATAGTTCCAGAAATTACCCCTTCATACATACAAACAAACAAAAAAAACTTTACTTCTTTAAAAATATTAGTATAGATAAGTAACTTTAAGACTAGCATTCATAAAAATATTGAGTAGTACTTTGAAAATAATTGCTAACTTCGGTAACTTTTAGTTCCTTTTCAGTCGCTTGCTTTTTGCATTTCCAACTCCAATTCCAACAAGACTGTGGAAAGCTTTGAAGTATCACCATTACGTAAAGTGTAGGGGACGAGTGCTGATAAATGAAGGCAAGCAAGTCGCAGGGATTTAAGAAAGGAGGACTTTATTGCGGTCCTGTATTTGCTTTCATCGAGTCTTGGCAGAACGTTAACTGACCTTAATTAACCGTTTGGCAAATAGAGAAATGCCGTAACGGATACAATTACACAACGTCGTAACGATTTTATTGAAACTTGTAGCCTACGCC
>JAGFPH010004855.1:0-15055 GCA_018207615.1 Philaenus spumarius | reverse complement strand
GGCGTAGGCTACAAGTTTCAATAAAATCGTTACGACGTTGTGTAATTATATCCGTTACGGCATTTCTCTATTTGCCAAACGGTTAATTAAGGTCAGTTAACGTTCTCCCAAGACTCGATGAAAGCAAATACAGAACCGCAATAAAGTCCTCCCTTCTTAAATCCCTGCGACTTGCTTGCCTTCATTTATCAGCACTTGTTCCCTACTCTTTACGTAATGGTGATACTTCAAAGCTTTCCACAGTCTTGTTGGAATTGGAGTTGGAAATGCAAAAAGCAAGCGACTGAAAAGGAACTAAAAGTTACCGAAGTTAGCAATTATTTTCAAAGTACTACTCAATATTTTTATGAATACTAGTCTTAAAGTTACTTATCTATACTAATATTTTAAAGAACTAAAGTTTTGTTTGTTTGTATGTATGAAGGGGTAATTTCTGGAACTATTTAACCGATTGAAAAAATAGTTTTGCTGATAAAAAGCTACACTATCTCTGTGTTACATAGGCTATAATTCATTTCGATAAAAACCATTTTTTATTTCAATATTTATTAGTAAATTTAGTCGGAAAAAATCTTAGGTTAGGCCTAGACAGATAAAAAAACACATGTATTTACAATTATTACCATAGCAACCAATTGAATAAAATAGCTATATTATTTGCTCCAATATTTCCATTAATAGCTGATTTCAAACTTTGAATCAATTATTTTTGTATTTCTAGCTTTTAGGTTAGGGTTTTAAATTGTAGACTTGAGCCTTGCATGTTTTTTTAACCATTATTATAACCAATGTTATAAAATACACGACATAATTTGATTTGAACATTTAACATTATTTACCATCTTAGCTTTGGGGTTATTATTAAACCTACACCTTTATTATAAATAAAACATAACATGATTATGTGTATGAAGGTTCCAACGGGATTGGCGTAGGGGTTTCCCTTAGTATTTATAATAAAATCGTAAAATTACGTTTTGTCTGTTTGTGGAATTGCGCGCGCTAATCTCCTCAGTGGCTGAACTAATTTGGATGTGGTTTTTATTGAAGTATTGACATAAGCTTGTGATAGTATTTAATGTTTGTTTCATTTAAATTTAAATCAGTTTACAAATAAATCATATATATTAATTCGAAAGTGGGTCTGGCGCTCATAATATGTTGTAACAAACGGAGTTGTGTATGCAAAACCCAAACTGAAAGTATGTATCAACATTGCATAATCACGCCTGGAAGTCATCGGGACCAAATTGTTAGCAGAACATATTGGAAGGTACAAAATGACGTTGTAGTGGTCTCAGTTGATCAGGAATTCGATAGACGTGACATTGTATTGCGTACTCACAATGTTCGCCTACAGAGCATTTTTTTGAACACACCCAGTATGTTGTCATGCAATAACTTTTCATTTTTGCCACCTTGATGATGGGTACAATTTTTGGAAGGATGTGTAGGAGATGGGCATGTGAGCGCTTATGAAATCACGGGCACACCTAGTCTAGAATACAAATAAAATATATACATTTGGAACAGCATTAACCGATATAAGCGCTCAAACATTGTAAAATCTACAAATGAAGGCAAATTGAACAACATAAAGACACCTAGGTACTGCTACATTTCCCTGATAAACACAAATTAAAGATATTCTAATAAGCAAAGGCTAATAAGTAAAAGCAAAAAGTTGTTGAGCATATGTCTTAAGAATATGGTAATGCTTGGACGTATTTTAAAAACAAATCCCAGTGCCCATTTTTACTACATATTTTAAGGATTTGCTTGGTACGGCTGTTGTCAGCTGTTATTGATTTCATAGGTTGTAACACTATTTATTTATTTCGTAAATCAAATTTTACAAAAAAGTGATTAAACAGAATATCATCTATGGAGGATTACTGCACACATAGACACGAGGCCTGTGCGTTGACACGAGTCGTGCACAACATAAGTTTACAATAATAGTTATTATGGAAAAAGAAGAGAGAGAAAAAAACACATTTTCTAAAATGTACAAACATTATAAATAGATCAGCACTAGAACAACAATGACACACAAAAATATCCTTAGAAAGAATCAGAAGTAGAACGCGAGATAAAAAATCTATACTAATATTATAAAGAGGTAAAGCTTGTTTTTTTGTTTGTTTGTATGTAGGGGGTAATCTCTGGCTCTACAGAACCGATTAAAAAATAGTTTTACTAATACAAAGCTACACTATCCCCGAGTAACATAGGCTATAATACATTTCGATAAAAACGTTTTTTATTACAATATTTTGTAAATTTAGTCGGAAAAAATTCTTAGGTTAGGCCTAGAATGATAAACCAACACCCTACATTTACATTTATTACCATAGCAACCAATTGAATAAAATAACAGATAATGTAGCTATTTGCTCCAATATTTCCAATAACAGCTGATTTCAAAACTTGAAGCAATTATTTTTGTATTTCTAGCTTTTAGGTTAGGGTTTTCAAGTGTAGACCTGAGCCTTGCTGATTCTTTAAACCATTATTATAATTGCAGTTATAACATATAAGAAATAATTCAATTTAACATTTTGTACCATCTTAGTTTTTGAGGTTATTATTAATCCTACACTTTATTATAAATAATACAATAACATATGTTTTTAGAAGGTTCCATCGGGGGTTGGCGTGCGAAGCACGCAGGGGTCTAGCCTAGTGAACAGATAAAAAGAGCGACATATAGGCTAAACATAACTTTATACTTACACTTCGAAAAAATGACGGACTCACAATAGTCGCTTCCTATCATAAACAAAAGTGCTTTTTATAGGCCTTAATTTTATAATTTTGAAATAGTCTCAGGTTTTTTGGAATATTGCGGAAAATCATCTGTTATACCTAATGAGTTAGTTGTGGATACTGATATAAAATAAAGCCTATCTGTTCTTATATCCATAAGAATTTAAAATTCAGTTTAATTGGATTTGTGTATGTTTTATGCCTATTGCAAAAATTATCAAGCGTGTTTATCAATAAACCAAGTACAACTTTTTAGACCTCTGTGACGACCCGAGATGCGTGCACATTATCTTGATATAAGATCTGGAACCATTCACGGGTTGATTTAGCGCTCGTGTCCACTCGGGTTCAGTGCTATCTGTAACGGTGTTTCTCGATTAGAAGTAGATTCATGACATATTATTCAGTATCCGATTCAATCTGTATCTATACTTTCAAATATCTGTGACTGGTCGGGATAAAATGCGATCAAAAACTACAACGTAGAAGTTAGTTTACGCTATGCAAATAATTTCATAATAATTACATACAAATTATTAAGGAACCGAGGGACCAATCCAGATGATTAAGAACACTAGATAATATCTAAAAGGTCTATACATTACTTCGGCTCGCATTAAAATGCCAAAGTATTGAAATCTTGCGAAAATTCTAAAAAAATTACCCCCACTTTTTCTGACTTTTCTCGACGTTTTCGAGGTCTCTGAACACGATAAAACGATAAAAGATTTTGTGTCCGTGTGTCTGTCTGTCTGTGCACTCACAGATGTCGTAAAAAACTTTTGCTGTTACTAAAATCTTCGTAATTTTTTTGCTGAGAGTTTAAAAGCTTTTTACTTTTTTAGCGTGATAGCAACGTGACGAGCGGTGCAAAAACCTCAAATTTTTATTATAAAAAAAAGCACGAGCATAAATCTCGAAAAAGTGTTCCATCTTTTCATCTTGTTTTAATAGTTGAAATTAAGTGTTTATCTATGTTAAACAAGAATGTTATTCTGGCGTACCTTGTGATGACTGGAGTGGTGTGAAGGTCCAGGCCAAGCGTACACGCTGGATGCAGTTGCTGGTTCAGGGTTTGAAGAAATGTCCACACAATACAATCACACATACACTTATCACAACACGTAAACACCTTATGAATTAGCTGATTATGAATTATGGTAGAGACCAGGTTTAGAGTCAATCTTTGTTCAAATATGGTCGAAAACCACGCGGGCTATTGCTGCTAAAGTTTACAAACGAGATAACACTAAGAAACGTAGTTCTGGCGAGCGATGAAATTAATTTAAATCACTAGAATCCTAAACTAGTCGTAGTAGCTTTGCCCACGTCTTTGACATTCGAAGACGGTGTTTTTTGCTATAAACAATTATGGCGAGAGCGGCGGATAAAACTGGTTCTTCATAGACGGAATTCAAAGTAAGACAGAGTGTACAGTAGGCCACAAGCAAGCTGCGCGCGCGGGCTCAGAGCAAGCGGGTGGGCTGGGGGCGAGGTGGGGGTACATTACTAAAAACATCCGTCGCGCCTAAATGCGACCAGATTTTTTAATGCTTTTATTGATCTAGGGTTTTCGTAAATAAATTTGTAAAATAGGAGTATATAACATTAATACGTTTTTTAAATATTTATTATTCGGCTGTAAAATAAACAAGCTGCCAGAAAATCATGTTATCATCCAAAAGTAAAAACTATGTGGAATGCGTATTGGGCTCAAAATATGGATGGCACATACAGAAAGTTTATAAAAGAAAAATACACCAGATACAAGTCTTACCTTAATAGCGAAGTCTAGATATCTGAAATGTTCCTTGACAGGTTATTGAATAAATACAATTAATGTACACACTTATAACAATAACTTTAGTTTATTTAAAAAAAATTTATATGCCCTTAATTATAAAAAGATGAATGACATACGCCCCAAAAATATGTTAACAGATGTTTTATTTAATTCCCTCCCTTACAAGAAAAATCAAAGAAAAACCCACCCTGTATTTAATTATATTATTTAATTAAAGAGTTATTTAAAAAAACAACAAAGAAAGTTTGTTTGTGGTACATATAGTCTTAAACTCTATTTTATACAAAAGTACTTACAAAATAAATTGGTATATTATAAGTTGGCCAACGTTTATTAAAAAAATATATGCGCATTGTATGTAATAAAAAAAACTGCAATTCCAAAAGGTATAAACTAAATAAAATAATGTAAAATTTAGTACTTAAAGTATTACTGAAATTATAACGTCATTATAATAAAATTATAAAAAAAAAGAAATTTTGATTTCTGACTCTTGGAGTCCGTGGTGTCAAAATAGGTACCTCACCGCCCTTATTATTTAATAAATAACATATATATATATTACAGAAACATACTATTTTAATTACCTAAAATATTTAATAGCCTTTTTATATTTTGGAAAAGTCACTATGTTTTGCTAGCTTATTATAAGTTCATATTGATTAAAAATAGCCTTTTTTTAAATTATTTTTATAATAATTTGTTAATTAAACAGTCGCACTTTTTCTATGAAACAGGGTAGAAACAAAAGTTGTCAGCGAAGGTGAAGTCACATTTAATTATGGCTGCATGTTCATTAGAAGTTGATCTTAAACTAGGAACTTAAAGCAGGAACTTAAAGCAGGAACTTAAAGCAAGAACTTAAACCAGATTTCTCTAAAGGACCAGAACATAATATAGGCATTAGTTGTTTTAAATAGCAAAAAGTAAAATATTATGTTAGAATAAAATTACAGCACGTTTACAGCAGCCATGCTGTAATTAGGCCTGTTTTAATCTGTTTTAACGTGTCCATTTGGTCTAATATGACCTTATAATTTATAAGTTTCACTAGTAATTAACATCAAAAGTTAATTGGTACAGAGTTACACTTTGTTTTTGGCAAACTGAAACAAATATACTGTTTTTAATTGACTGGCTGAATTATACTTGGTACAGGAACTCGTTAGAGCACAATTTATAACTTGTAGTTAGTTACACATGGAATCACTTTAGTTTAAATTGTCTGTTTTCCAGGCTAATTATTAAAATCACTGTTCAGGCTATTTAGCATAGTTGTAGGCTTTACAAAATATCAAATTTTATGGGGTTAAATAAATTACAAATTGCGTTTTGCAAAATACAATAGATTATACGTAACGAACAGTTACTAATATTAACAACATTTCAAATTATGGGAAACTTCAGATATCCGTAAGACTAGATGCTACATATTAAATAAAAAAAAGTTATTTTACCTGGTGTACGGCTTATTAAGGCATATTGTAGAAAGAAAGAATAGAACTACATGTTACGAAACACAAGGCAAGACATGACCGAGCGGCGTGTCGTTCGTCTATCTGAATAATGACAAGAAATGGCTAACGTAGCCGACGGCAATCTCTTGGACTGCGTGTCCAGTCGGTGCTGCTGGTGGTGAGTGGACGGAGTACTACAAGCGCCTGCAGGGAAACGTGTATGTAACCCCAATGTATATATGTAGCAAGAGAAGAAAGATATTGGGCAAATTAGGGAAAACGTTACAACCATCGTACATCCTTTAAGAAAGTGCAATTCACTTATTTTACATCGCAGTTTTATTACAAGTCAGGCATACAAAAATTAAAGATATTAGTGCAATATATGGTATGGTATTTTTGCTAAATACATGCGAAAAAATACATTGACAATATCCGTGACCTGGCAGCCCAACAAACGCAGCTGGTCAGTTTCATGCAATATTTTGACTTGTATTCAAACCACGGTTGTGACTGACACAGTGCTCATACAAAAACGTTTTTTAAATCAAATTTTAGTTCATTTTATAATCTAAAACTTTGTCGCTAGTGAAATTTTCCTGACCAAGAAACAAAAAACTTCCCCGCAGGTCATATTCTTCATGTCATATTCGGAAGATTAAAATTTACTTTGAATTATTTTTGTATTACAAATTAAATACTTGCTATAAATTAAATGCGTTTATACCTTATGCAATGTTAGTATATTCTTAAACGAAGTATACAGATTTTTCTATCAACATTAAGTCAGTGTAATCGTGGTGTAAATAAAATCGTACAGTATAGTTGAACGCGGTGCACTGGTAGAATGTCAGCAGGACGGCTAGTACACTGGTTGCCGCGGGCGCAACTAGCTTGGGCCTACTTGTACACTCGATTCCATGTTCACCGTGCAGTACAGATTTTAAGGGAGAATAGACATGCTATTACCATTACAGAGAACATCATGTTTATTGTCATGCGGATTGCGGCAAATGAAAGAGCGTTGCATGGGAGTTGATGTTTTTTAGTTGGCTGCTATCGCTGAGACTGTCGTAAGGATACCATGGCTTATGGGCGGTTTGTACTGCACGGTGAACGTGGAATCCAGTGTAGGTAGGGATGTGCGGGTGTCAAAATGGCGGTTTTTAGCGGGAAACTCTTCCGGACAGGCAAGAGAGCAGTATAATTATTTTGTTGACCCAGGAAAAGATAGTATTGTGGGGGTTTATAACCAGGCATTATTACACAGTGACAAATACCTGTTTAAACACTGGTTAAGATCAAATTGATACTAAGAATAGTTTTCAACATGTATACTTTCTATTGCCATTACCAGGCAATGCGTAATAATTGTACAGTATTTGTATCTACGTAGGCCTATTATGCTTCATGGAATACATTGTTGAGTATTGATTGACAATTAAATGTTACGTTATAATTAAAGTATTCATGTAAAACGTAAGGTTACTTTAGTAATAACTAATCCAACACAACTTCATTAATAATAAAATTAAAAGGAATGTTGGTTAGATTCTATTTAAACCGTGATTAAATCTAAAGATTTATATTTAGTACAAAAGCCTGTTTAACAAATAATGGTACTAAAACCGATGCATGAAACCGAGATTTTCAGATTTCAGTATTTCAGAGTTCACGTAACAGATACAAAATATCGGTGACGAGTACTTTGACCCACTTCCACAGGGACCAGCTGATAGATAAATCCACCAGAGATTTGATCGACTCCAGTTCCGACGAAAAGTCTGTGTTTTCACCGGTCTTGATATTTGTTGTTTATACTAGTGTATTTATTAGCAAATTTCCATAGGAAAAATGAGCTATTGCAGTGGCCCTTATGGTAAGGCCCAAGGTCGGGAGTAGCAAATGAGCACCGATTATGGTCCCCAGAACACGTTTTGGAGTGTCATTAAAAATCATATATATGTAAGTTATGTAAACAATTATTGTACACTTTACTGTAATAATGATGACTGTTGTATGGTTCTTAGTTTAGTCAGCATTTGTATTGTGTGAAGAGACAAGCTTTGTTTCGCCAGAGTTAGACGAGGCTTCTCTCCGTACACATCAGTGTATATGAATATTGTACGTTATTTGTTATAATTGTTTTAAAGTTATTAAAATTAAGTGTAACGAATAGAATTGTTCTTTTTTAAAAAACAATTCCCTCGAACCAAAAACGTAACTGGCGCAGTCGGTAGGACACCTCGAGGAAGTTAACGAATATAACATCCGTCGGTTTTAACCGTTAATCGAGGAACCAACTCGGTTGCAGAGTGAATATCTGCGAAAAATCGATCAATCATAGAGTGAATATCTATAACGAACAACGAAAAAGGAAAAAAGTTTTGTGTATTGTGTTAAATAGTGCAGTGCAAAATAAGTGCAGTGTTACGCCGTACATAATGAGCAAAGTATTTTTTATTTCACTGTAAGTAAATCCTGTACAAATATTAAAATATTCTATAATATTAAGAACGAAAGTAATATTTACATATTTTTGAAAATTATTTTATATAATAGGCTAGTTAAATATCTCATTTGTATAATATATTTTCTTGTAGTATATTAATTCATATCTTGATTTTTAATTTTTCAAATAAGTTGAGTAGATAATAATTAATTACAATGACTACCCCTATATTAAAAAGAGTACTTGGACATGATTCCAGAGTACAATGGTGAGCCTGCTATGCTCAATAGGTTTATTTCAATTTGTGATAAAATAGTGAACAAATTCTTTGTAGTCCAGAACCCAGAGGATTTTCAAAACGAATTTTTGTTTTCTTCTATACTTTCTAAATTAAAAGGACAGGCCTTAGATATTGTAGTGAGCTCCAACACCTATGCTTGGGAAGATGTTAAAAATACACTTTTGACTAGTTATTCAGATAGGAGGGATTGTTTTACCTTAAATTTAGAAATGGCAGAATTAAGACAGAAAAGTAACAAATCGCCCTTCACTTTCTACGAAAGAATTCAGAAATTGTTGAATTTGCAAATAGATTTCTTTATTAACAAGGAACCAGCTGCTAAAGATATTCTATGTACTTACACCCAAAAACTAGCACTACGAGTACTGTTAAGGGGACTTCAGGAACCGTTAGGGTCCTTAATGCGGACAAAAAATCCTAACACGCTCAATGAAGCGCTTAATATGCTGACTAACGATTTCCAATTCAAAAATAATAAACTCTTTCAAACTAATCGGCAAAATGTACCAAATAAATCACAACATTTACCAATTCGCAAACCTGCCACTAATAATCAACCATTTCAGAATTATTATAAACAAATACCCCAAAACAATCCCAATCAATTTAACCAATTTAACAGACAAAACTATGTACACAACAACACAGCACCTAAAACGAATCAAGTTTATCAACCCACACCAATGAGCATATCAACACGTCAAACCGGAAACCCAATCAGACAAAATAAATTATATCAAATTACTGGAAAGCCGGTCGTTGAAGAAACGGAAAGTGATTCGATGTACCAGATCACCGAACAAATGCCGCACATTTCGCTATCGGAACAGACTGAAATTAGTTGTAACTTCGCGGAAGAAACCCAAGACGAACACAATGCCGCAAATAACTTTATTGAGGAAGACAATGCATGCGGATTCCCCCCAGATTATGAAAACACACAGAACCATTTTTTAGGACTTACGACAGTAAAAAGAAATTTTCCATAATGCACATAGAAAATGACACAAATGATTTACCTTATGTTTATGATCCTAAAACTAACCTAAAAATATTGATTGACACCGGAAGCACTAGATCATTTATTAAAAAATCGATTGGATTTAATATTTTCAAAAATACACTAGAACAAGAACCGTTAGTAGTAAGCACAGCACACGGAGTGTCAAAAGAAAAGTTTAGCTGCAGATTACCCATTTTAGGAAAGAAAATAGCAAAATTCTATTTATTTGATTTTCATAAGGATTTTGACCTATTACTTGGACTCGATAACATAAGAGAATTGGGAATTAATTTGGATTTTGTAAACAATAAATTAATATTTTGTGATAAGAAGATATCTATACATTACTTTAACACGGAGGAACCAAACAAAAATAATAATAATAATAATACTTTTGGCGAAAATAATACCACATGCTATGTGATTAAAGCACGTACTAAACAAACGTTAAAAATAAAAATACTTAATATGCGCAATGGAGAGGGATTATTACCCTATAGGCAACAAGACGGAATAGAAATACCGCAGTGCTTAATAAAAATAGAAAATGGAGAAAGTTATTGCCCGATAATCAATAATACGACATCTGATAGACGTTTAGTGATCAAACCGATGGAGGTGCAACCGCTAAGCGATTTCAAAATCTATCAAATAAACAATGATCAAGTAAACGCTACAAATTTTAATTTGTTAAATCACAAGCATAATAAATTAGATCTGAGCCAAATTAGAACGGATCACATGAACGCTGAAAAGAAACGGGAAATATTAAAATTGATTTTCGAATATTCTGACATATTCCATCAAGAAAATAAAGACCTAACATTTACTAATCAAGTCAAGCACATAATTAGGACAACTGACGAAATCCCTGTATACACGAAAAACTATAGATACCCAGAAATTTATCGTAAGGAAGTAGATAAACAAATTCAAGAAATGCTCGCCCAAAAAATAATCAAACCCTCGCATTCACCATGGAATTCACCTGTATGGATCGTTCCAAAAAAACCAGACGCCTTTAACAGACAAAAGTTTAGGCTAGTAATTGATTTTAGGGGACTAAACGCAAAAACTATTGATGACAAATTCCCGCTTCCTAACATAACCGATATATTAGACAAATTAGGGAGATCCCAATATTTTACCACCCTGGATCTTGCCTCAGGATTTCATCAAGTTGAGATGCACCCGGACAGCGTTGATAAGACAGCCTTTTCCACGGAAACTGGCCACTATGAATTTCTGAGAATGCCGATGGGCCTTAAGAATAGTCCACCGAAGTTCCAAAGAATAATGAACAACATATTACGCGGAATACATAATGAATCGTGTTCGGTTTATCTTGATGATATCGTAATCTATTCAGCTAGTTTACAAGAGCACCTACTTAGGTTAAAAGAGGTTTTCGATAGACTAAGAAAAGCTAATTTTAAGGTACAGTTAGACAAGACGGAATTTTTAAGGAAAGAAGTCGCATATTTAGGCCATATTGTGACACCAGACGGAGTCAAACCCAATCCTGAAAAAATAAAAGTAATAAAGAATTATCCAATTCCAAAAACTACCAAACAAATAAAAGGATTTTTAGGACTATTAGGCTATTACCGTAAATTCATTAAAAATTTCGCAAAAATAACTAAACCATTTACTAATTGCTTGAAGAAAAATGCCAAAATTGATATCAATAACCCCGATTATATAGATTGTTTTGAAACTTGCAAGAACATTTGACTAATGAACCACTGTTGCAATACCCTGACTTTGAAAAAGAATTCATTCTAACCACAGACGCAAGCAATTTTGCTGTCGGAGCGATTCTAAGTCAATATAAAAATGGAAATGACCTTCCAATTGCTTTTGCTAGTCAAACTTTAAACGATAGTGAGACCAACTACTCTGCAATTGAAAAAGAACTTCTCGCAATCGTATGGGCAACAAAACATTTCAGACCTTATTTATTTGGAAGAAAATTCAAAATTTATTCAGACCATAAACCCCTGCAATGGTTGTTTTCTGTTAAAGAACCGAATTCTAAACTTTTAAGATGGCGGTTAAAGCTGGAAGAATATGATTACGAAATAAAATATAAAAAAGGAAAATTGAACCAAAATGCCGATGCATTATCGAGAATTCAATTAAACGTCACCGAAAAAACTTCACCGGACTCGCAAAATATTGTGGATGACGAATTACAGAAGCCAACAGCTGACCTAGTGCGACGCTACTTCCCAGAACTGGATGACAGCCCGTCTATGATAGTTAACTTGGATATGGAAGAAGAAAACGACGCCGTCAATCAGGAAGATAATAATGAAGTGAACGACCAGACCGTCCATTCAAACTTTGAAGGAAATACCTTAGTGGAAATTCCCATTTCTGACGAACCTGTAAATTTTGGAAAAAAACCAAATCTTTCTGTCGCTAGTAAACTATCAGCCAAAGAAAGTTAAAATAATAAAATTATTTGGAACTTCTAAAATGAGATTAATTGTTGAAATTTCGGAAAACAATTTAGACAATGACATTATTAAATTTGTAAAGGAATTCCTAGTGCCTAATGTTAAATATAATATTTATTTTGAAGATGACTTTTATGAGAAATTTGTGACTTGCATAGCTAAACATTTTAAAAGCTCTAAACTTTGGTTAATTAAATGTAACACTAAACTACTAGATATAACTAAAGAGGACGAAATTGAAGATATAAAAAATAATTACCATGTAAGCAAAACCAACCATCGCGGCATACAAGAAACGTATGAACAAATTAAAAGGAAATATTACTGGCCCAATATAAAAGGACATATTCAAAATTTTATCAATAACTGTGAAATTTGTTTAAAGACAAAGTATGATAGAGTACCCTTACAACTTGAAATGAATCTGACGCCTACACCATTGAAGCCGCTACAGATAGTGCACATGGATAGCATTTCGTTAGAAAAGAACAGATTTCTCAGTATTGTAGACGCATTCTCTCGCTATGCTCAAGTGTATCGCGTAGGAGGCGCACACGCCACAGAAGTCGCTGATAAGCTCTTAGACTACTTTGCACATTATGGTGTCCCTGAGTTTATAGTGTCTGACAATGGAACTGAATTCAACAATAAAGTAGTTAAGGAAATAATGGAATTACATAAAATCAAAATACATTTTATTAGCACACAGCACCCCCCCCTCTAACGGATTAATTGAAAGATTCCATTCCACATTAATTGAACACATACGACTTTTAAATAACCAAGTAGAATTTAGGAATGATAATATTACAAAGAAAGTTAAATACGCAATCATTGCATACAATAATAGCATACACTCTGTTACTAAGTTGACACCTTTTGAAATATTATATGGACATATTACCCCTAATCATGTTTTGAATATTGACATTGAAAATCAGTTTACTAATGACTATATAATAAGTCACAGGGAGAGAACAAAAAAACTTTACGAACATATTAAGGAATCTAACCAGAAGATCAAAGAAAACATTCAAACCAAGAGGAATCTGAATAAAGAACCATTGCCAGAAATTCCGACAGAAGTTTATGTAAAAAATACGCAGAAACAAAGTAAAACAAAAAATAAATATAATCAAGAAGAAATATCTGCAATAAATCAGGAAAGGAAAACAGCGGAAATTAAACCAAGGCATCATAACACTAAACAGAAAATTCATCTGTCTAAAATTAAAAGGCCAAGGAAAAAATGTATAATTCCAAAATGTAATCCGTATTTGAATCCTGTTCCAGGTCCCTCTTGTTCTTCGCAAAAGCCGATGCCGACACAACAGAAGTTAAGGACATTTCCAAAAACATTGGAATAATACCGATTAAATTAGGACCAGCCAAATTACAATCCTCTTACCACACATTTGTTCACTATTTTAATTTGAATAATTTAGTTGTTCAATTTAATAATGTTGAATTTTATTATAATAATGTATTAAACTATTTTGATAAGAATTGTGTTAGTTGTAACGCCAGCCTCACTGGAAAAATTGAGTTTGTAACGGATAATGGTAGTAAAGTTAGAGACATAATCAATTATTTTAAATATGTTAACCATAGTAGAGAAATAGTTAAAGAAAAATTAGAAGTAGTATACTTAGAACGTAATAATAATAATGTAAGAACAAAAAGAGGTATAATAGATGGACTAGGATCCGCATTTAAGTTTATTACTGGTAATTTAGATGCCTATGATGGCAAAAAATATGACAATATATTAAAAGGGATAGAAAACAATGAGGCTAACATTGTGAACCAGATAGAGTCTCAATATACAATTAGCAGTAGTATCATTAAGGAATACAATAAGACATTTAATATTATTGAAGCAAACTTTGTGGAATTAAAGAATAAATTGGAATTGATGAATCATAGAATTAACGATTTTGTAGAATTAGAAAAATTTAGAAATATATTAAACCAATTAAGTATTTTGTACAATATGTTGTTACAAGTAACAACTGATTTGGAAAATTCATTAACGTTTTGTAAAATAGGTGTACTTCACCCCAGCGTTATCTCAACCAGAGAGTTATATAGTGAGATAATGAGAATCTATGAGTATTACACTGAAAGACTACCCATTGAACCTAAATTGCAAAACATGTGGGAGTTAGAAAGTTTAATTGAAGTTAACTGTAAATTAGATTCAGATAATATTGTATATTTTCTGAATTTACCTATTGTAGAAAAAACAAAGTTTAATATTTACAAATTACACTCTGTACCCACTGAATATGAATCTCAATATGTAACCATTATACCCACGGTAAAATATATGTTAGTTTCTAGTTCTGTAGTGTTAGGTTTAGACAACAAGTGTAACAGAAAAACTAATTCAAAATACTTTTGCTCATTCGACTTAATATCTCACCAGAAGATTGACTGTGAAATTTCAATAATTAAAGACAACAATGCCGACACCTGTAAATACACCGCTTTGGAAGTCACAGACAATGTTATTAACTGGATCCCAGAAATAAATCAGTATTTGGCAACATTTCCAATCAAAGAGACTTTAAAAATCGTAAAACCGAAGGAAACAACCACAGTCACTCTCCAAGGTATATTCTTAATTAATCCTAAGAATAATACTATTCTCTACAATGACCGAAGACTCTCTCATTCATCCAAAACAACTGGAGGACACCCTAGATTCCTGGATGCTTCAAACTTAAACCTACAAGTGGACCAAAACCCCGAGTTTTCAGTCAACACAAAAAAGCTGGACCTTGACAAAATCAACCTAGACACCA
>JAGFPH010004854.1:92562-103641 GCA_018207615.1 Philaenus spumarius | reverse complement strand
TCCATTTTGCATCGACAGTTTCAGACCCGCCTTCCATATACTTACGATTTACGAAGTCGATGCAAATATGCGCTGATCCGGCTTTCCCGATTACCATCAAAGCGGAATCCGGTACAAGGTAATTGTTAACTTTTTCTGCCCCAGCCACAATAGCGTCCAAACTTTTTTTATACATTATTTACATGATGAACACAATTAATTTAGCAATATTAAAGCCCGCACAAGCACCACATATATAGTCAACTTAACAACATAAGTTAGGTTAGGTTTAAGGGTACTTGACCATTATACCGACCACACCTCAATTTGAAACCTCTGCCAAGGGAACGAAACATACTGTGTCTAAATAGGTTAGGTTAGAACCTTTTAAGTATTTTTTTATTATTATTTTTGCATTTCTGTTGCCTTGGGTTAGCCTAGGGTCGGATGGCAACAGAAATCCAAAAATAATTTAAAAAATACCTAAAAGGTTCTAACCTAACCTATTTAGTCACAGTAGGCTATGTTTCGTTCCCTTGGCAGTGGTTTCGATAAATAGTAGATAGGGACATTTTAAAAGTGTGGTCCGTATAACGGAAAAGTACTGGTTTAAGTTAAGTTTTGTACTTTTCTTTTTCGAATGCAGTGAGCGAGGTCTAATATTACTTGTTTATTGATGTTCACTACCCACATAAGACGTCACAGAAGTTTGGACACTATTGGGGCTGGGGCAGTCAAAGTAAACAATTACCCTAAACAATAACTTCATTACAAATCAAACTAGCCTAACGCTGCCAATGACCATGTGACTCACGAAATTGATTTAATATTTAATAAAAGAATAAATATTATTATGGTGCCAAACAAGAAGAGATTTAAGGTTAGGTCTTTAATAAATTCTTGTGCACGAGTATTCGGCATAACTTATTTGCCTTTTTGAAGTTACTACACACATTATGACAACAGAGGACCTGAATTTTAAACTAATCAACAGAGGAATACAATTACAAATAACAAATAAGTCAAATCACATATCTTTAATACAACTAACAACAAGCCTAAACTAACTCGTCTGACCTATTAAATTATATTTTATCATTATCTCATTTCTTAAACTCAACTGTTTACTCACTTTACTGTGTTTATATTTATATTGTATTGTGATCAGGAATATTCCGACAATTCTATGTACTACAGTAGTTTTAATCGGAATCACCGAGAATTTGATTCCGGAATCTCCCTCCACTAACCTCAAAAAGTAAATCTCAATTTACACTTTTACGATAAAGACTGGAGGCTGTTGAGGAGATAAGAGATAAGGCCACATCAATGTTAAGTATTAGCATAGATCATGAATAATAATTAGGTTATCCAAATACAATGGTATTAGCTTTGATTATGGACGATTATGTATAATCAAGGGTATTAGTAAATAAAAAATGATCACAATATTTTAAATAATATAATATTTAACGATGTATGCACTTTAATATTTCATTTTTTCATCTGTTATATAAATTGTCCTCAGTTCTCAGTTTATTGTTAGAAGGTACACTCGTACAGTAGATAGGCCTAGTGAATATTATTGTTATTGACATTTTTGACAATTTGAATTTAAGATACTGGGAAATTCTGATAAACTTTTGTTTTTCAAAATGTTGGCGATGAAAAATAATGTTATACCATCGACTGTACGTTTTTTATTTAATGGTTTTTTAAGACCTTTGCTTTGTTCCAGAATCGTTTATACTGTTCATAGCCTAAGTTTAGAAAAAAATTACAAAAGTGGGTAAGTTCAGAATTTAAAAAAATTATACGATGCAAATTAGAAATAAAGGTTAAATGATACAAGTAATAAATTACTCTTTTTTTTAAGAACTGCCGGCTTCTTTTATCGATATTCTAGTTTATAGGCCTAGATAGTAGAATGTTAAAAAAGCTGTTATAACTGCTCTTGTTACAAAAGCTTTTGGGCAACAGTATGGTACCTATTTATGAAAACCTTTGCTGTTTGTTGTCATAAAAGAAAATTTTTGGCGTAAGTTTACTAGCCTATTTGACCCTAGCCTAATATTTTTGCAGACAACGTTGTTTTACATTCTACTGTTAAATGTTGAATACTGGTATAAACATACTGTGACTAAATACTATAGGTTAGAACCTTTTAGGGTTTTTTCTTATTATTCTTGCATTTCTGTTGCCATAGGGTCGAATAGTAAACTTGGTCCAAATTTTCAATTGTCATAATTTTTTGAAAAGATTGAACATTTTTAAATTTACCCTTTTTGTGAAATTTTAGAATACTACCACTAGGCCTACTTCTATCACAGAACGGTGGGTTGCAACTGTTAAGGTTGAGAAAGTAAATTAATTGATTGATTACGCTATTCACTAACAAATATAGGCCTACCATTTGTCAGGGTTAGTTATTCTTAGGTTCCAGGCCCCCTTTCTACCCTTATAGTTCAAAGGATAGCCTATAAACAGAATCAAGATAGGTTGTTCAGTGATTTAATGCCCTTATAATATTTATTCACACAATTATTTAGATTAGGAAAACATACTACTCTTGGAACATCAGCCAACACTTATATATACGGTACACATCTCATATAGGCCTAGCAGACATTAAGTTCGTAAGACAGACTGCACCCAAACATTGGCAACAAAGCTATGTTGTTTACTTTATAAATTACAAACTCCAAACACAATGTAATTGACTAATAGACTTAAACACGCTGCTCACTCAGAAGTCGTTTCCCGCAGAACCGGTCTTGAACGTCTGCCCGTAAATCTCACATTGGTTCTTCCAGTTGCCAAATCTTCAACCCTTGTGAAGATTCAAGTAAGACCGACCTGTCTTATGTTGTTCAATCTTCCGGCCTCGATCATCACCTAACTGGCCTGCGGCCTAGGTCCTCATAAACTTGCCCCGTCTACTACAGGTCGACCCCCATCTTAAATATCTTCATCTAGCTTCCATGTTGTCAAATTACGACATTCTACCGCGTAACATCTATATCGCTCGACACTCTATGCAATCAAGTTTATTCTTCCGTATCTGTCTTACAAAACTCAGTACCTTTAGTCTACAGTACAAAAAAACCATTACATCTAGAAATGAGTATAATTAAACCCAGTAAGCCTAACAAATATATTTTTATTCTATCCAACAACCCTCCTATTCGTAAAACAACCTAGAAAATACCAGAACCGTAAACTAACAGACTCCAATAACAGTATGTTTCCGGTTTGTAAACATACATGTTAAGCTGGTATCTCTTCTTACTTTCCTAGAAAAAGGTAATCAGCTGATGCTGTTTAACAAGTAGTAGTATTCTGAAAGTTCACTGAGGTAAATACTATGATTTTTATTTATCTGGTATAGCCTAGGCGTTATGCCATACTATCAATTAAAATGGTGTGATAGAAGAAGTACTGATATTATAAAATTTTGCCCCCTTATTACAATATAAATAAGTCTTAAGTTGTTGAATAGTTTCAGATTCTGTTTTGTAGATTTATAAAATCTAATCTGTCATCACAGCCGGAAGGCTTGGTTAGAAATGAAATAGGCTACTATTGTAGCCCTTAATTGAATGCCTAATACTAAGGGGCTGATTATGTTATTAATAATTGTATAATGACTTATTGCTAATTAACAAATACATTGAACAAAAACTAGTCTCTTTAATGTGACTAACCTGATTAATATGTAACACAACGTCAATTTAAAACAAATACTAATACAAAGAGATTACAAATAAATATAATTAATTAATGATTCTATAAATACTTAAGCTTTGAATTTAACCAAAAATTATTAAATTTAAATTTTGTACGCACAAGGGGGAAACTAAAAATAAGACCGGCATTGGTAAATACGAAAGTGTACACAAGCAATATTCTAGTCGGGATCAAGCGCTTTACCAATCATAGGCTAGCCTTCACAAGGTTAGCTTCGCTCACTGGATTTGATGCTTTTACACGAGTGGTACTGCACATCCTTAATGATAAAAGTTATATTCACTTTGGATATTGAAACAAATACATGTATCCTTATTAATAATTTTGGTTATTATGTTATTTATTGTCTCAAAAACTTAATCCTAGTTAGTTTTTCGGTGTTCTAACCTAAAAAAGAATTATATTTGTTGTAATTTATAAATGATTGTAAGCTGTTCTGAATAAGAATAATTGCCACTTTCTTGAGTTCTAATAATTATTATGTAGGTATTTTGTTATAAACCTGGATAGGGAGATTGGTTGATGTGTGCTTCATTTTGAATGTGATGTCTGTATGGTTTGACTTAATTCCAAAATACAATTAAAATGATGTTGAATTTCTTGAAGGCTTAGAAGCAATTTTATAAACTTCTTGCTACACAGATAGCTAGTAAGAGAATGATAGTTCAATAATACGTAAAATTACATTGTTGTCCAATCACAATAGTTCTTAATCCACAGACATTCTTTGTATTTTAGGCTATGTACAGATTCTGGTTAACCCTTCGAGGGGTGACTTATTTTACCCTTAAAGAGTAATCACGTCATACGACGTGATCCTAAGTTTTTGCTCAAAAGAGTAATCACATCGTATGATGTGATCCTAAGTTTTTGCTCAAAGGAGTAATCACGTCATATGACGTTTCTGATTGCCACGGGAACGAGTTTCTATTATGATTCAAACAGTTGGTTATTTCACCACTAGAGTGTAGATATGTACTGCAAAAGTGTCTTTGTAGTAATAGATGCTACTTTATTGCGCTATAATGAGCGGGCATGACATTGTGTACACAAAACTGCCACTTCGCTTTGGCGGTTGCTCACTTGTTTGAGTACTTAATGTTTAGTCCAGTCAATATGTACATTTGAGGTAGAAAAAAATCGGAACTTTCTGAAACTTTGAGGTGTTGTTTGGGACCAACCAGTAGTATTAAATCCAAAAGATCGCCCTGATTAACCCATTGCAAATTTTAGGGGGGGCCAAAAAACAGCGATTTTTTGTGACTTTTTCAGTTTTTGGGCCATAACATTTTTTCCTTGCGTCCTACGACTTTGACCATTCTATTCACTTTTTCATATCATTAAATTTCCTACAATTTGAACTACTCAAACTTATATTTTACCATCATAGTTACCGATATACAGAGGTTCAAAAATGTGCAAAATTTACCAAAATAGCAAAAAATGCCAGATAACTCTGGTTTTTGCTATGTACCTGGCTTTTTAAATAATATTGAATTACATTATGGTTCTTTTATAAATAGTCTAATGTTACATGAACCCTTCCCTCACACCCCCCCCCCCGACCCCCACCCCCCCTCCCCCCCCCCGAACCACCATCACTAGGAAACCTCGCATATTGAATAGTGGAAAAAGCATTGAAAATCGTGTTGTAATGGAATGTTGGGCAGGATACAACTACCTGCTATTATTGCATTCTTTGATATTATGGTTCTTTTATACATAGTTTAATGTTACATGAACCCTTCCTTCCCACCCCCGAAACCCATCCCCAACCCTCCCCCTCCCCCGAACCACCATCACTAGGAAACCTCGCATATTACATAATATAAATAACATGGAAAATCATTCCATTCAAAAATCATCACTCTTCCCCCCTTACCTCTATCATTATAAACAGTTGTAAAAAGTTAGTTAAAAGGTCCTTCAATTGATAAATAAATAATAAAATATAATAAGTAAATAGTAGTTAGCTGTATCCTTAGATATCTTAAGCATCTTCTTCCTCCGTCACGGCTTTTGTGGACTCCTCTTCACATTCTCCTTCTGAATCCTATTCTTGGAGGTTGGTTTTAGGAGCATTGTCACATGAATTGCCGCAACAGTTTTTGCATAGTGTCGAACAACGCAAGAACGGCTTTTTTTGCAGCTGCACGCAGTTGAACTACATCCTTTCGTGCACTTGCAGGATACGATTTTTAATATTGAATCAGGTGCAGCATTTCTGGTGGTGGTTATGGGAAGTGTTCCTCTTCTGGTCACTAAATTCGTCTTTTCATCATCAACATCAGTTACAGTGGCACAAGAGTCCTTTCTCGCCAACGACACGAATAAAAGGAACTTGATATCAATGTTGATGGCTGAAATGGAATCAGCTGGGATTGAGGTAAAGCAGGTCAAGGAAGATGCTGATTTACTAATTGTCCAAACAGCCATTCACAAGGCCATGGTGACTACGACAGCATTTTTATTACAGGCGAAGATGTAGAGCTGCTCGTCTTAATAACTGGACTTGCTTCCTCCCACCGTAACATATATTTCCAGAAGAGTGGAAGAGGAAACGCCCCCACGTTGTTGTTCTCAACATCGTCGTGTAAATTCCAGCCGAAAGATGTATTTTTACATGCCATAAATGGATGAGACACCACGTCAGCCCCATACGGTATTGGAAAAAAAGAGTTTGCAGCGTTTTTGAAAAAAACACCTGGTTTGAGTACCATATCGGCAGTTTTCAACCAGCCTGATGCCACACGAATTCAGATTTCTGAAGCAGGGGAAATGTTTATGGTGGTCCTGCATGGGGGAACCATGGGCACGAAAACCTTGGCCAGCTGAGGTATAAACTCTCCACAACATCTGTGGCCAAACTGGAATTACAGCTCGCCAAATTACCGCCTACCACAGACACTGCTGCATACCATGCGTTCCGAGCGTACCATCAGGTAAAAACCTGGATGGGGAACGAAATGTCACCTTTGGCATGGGGATGGTCGCTGACAAGAAGAGGAACACTTCCCATAACCACCATCAGAAATATTGCACCTTATTCAATATTAAAAATCATATCCTGCAAGTGCACGAAAGGGCGCAGTTCAGCTGCGTGCAGCTGCAAAAAAGCCGTTCTGCGTTGTTCGACACTATGCAAAAACTGTTGCGGCAATTCATGTGACAATGCTCCTGAAACCAACCTCCAAGAAGAGGATTCAGAAGGAGAATGTGAAGAGGAGTCCACAACAGCCGTGACGGAGGAAGAAGATGCTTAAGATATCTAAGGATACAGGTAACTACTATTTACTTATTATCTTTTATTATTTATTTAACAATTGGAGGAACGTTTAATTAACTTTTTAGAACTGTTTATAATGATAGAGGTAAGGGGGGAGGAGTGATGATTTTTGAATGGAATGATTTTCCATGTTTTTTATATTATGTAATATGCAAGGTTTCCAAGTGATGGTTGTTCGGGGGGGGGGGGGGGGGGTGGGGGGGGGGGGTGTGAGGGAAGGGTTCATGTAACATTAGACTATGTATAAAAGAACCATAATATCAAAGAATACAATAATAGCAGGTATTTGTATCCTGCCCAACATTCCATTACAACACGATTTTCAATGCTTTTTCCACTATGCAATATGCGAGGTTTCCTAGTGATGGTGTGATTCGAGGGGGGGAAGGGTCGGGGGGATGGGTTTCGGGGCGGGGGGTGTGAGGGAAGGGTTCATGTAACATTATACTATGTATAAAAGAACCATAATGTCATTCGATATTATTTAAAATGCCTGGTACATAGCAAAACCCAGCGTTATCTGGCGTTTTTTGCTATTTTGGTAAATTTTGCACATTTTTGAATCTCTTTATCTCGGTAACTATGCGGTTAAAATATAAGTTTGAGTAGTTCAAATTGTAGGAAATTTAATGATTTGCAAAAGTGAATAGAGTGGTCAAAGTCGTAGGACGCAAAGAAAAAATGTTATGGCCCAAAAACTGAAAAAAGTCTCAAAAAATTGCTGTTTTTTGGCCCCCCTAAAATTTGCAATGGGTTTGTCTGGGCGATCTTTTGGATTTAACACTAGTGGTTGGTCACAAACAACACCCCAAATTTGCAGAAAGTTCCGATTTTTTTCCAGCGACCCCCGATTTTTAGTACATATTGACTGGACTAGTTTGTGAGCTGCTTATTTTGTATAACTGAATTTTTATATATATCCATAACTAATTTTTCTAAGTGTTTACCGGTAATTCTCATTGTTCCTAGTTTGTAAAAAAAAAACCAAACTAGATTTTCAATAATTTTAAAGCAATAAATGTGTTAAAAATCATTAAACTTTAAAAAAAATTAAAGTTGTAAATGAGTTAAAAATGGATATAGTAAACAATATTTAATAATTATGATTAAAAAAATTCTTACTCTGGAAGCATGTCAAAATGTGAAATCTTCCACTCCTATACGGAGCAAATGAAATCACGTCATATGACGTGATATACTCCTCAAAGTATTAGTTAGGTTTACTAATTGAATTTTTTTAATGTTTATAAATTCAATGAAAAGTAATTATGAGATGAATTAACTTACAAATTGTATATATATATTTAATTAATGTGTAAATGAGTTGGGTTTTTCAACTGTTCTTTATATTTAAATTTGTTTCAAAGCATACAAAATAGTCTGAAAGTGATTTCAGGGATGCCAAGCAAATGTAAAAATCAGGCTAGGTATTAATATATCGTCGCTTAAGAAACAACACTGCCTATGTACATTTTTGATAAAAATGAGATTTTAGATGCCTAGGATACTGCATTGCCTTAAGTATTTTCTGAAGACGTAGTTTGTCTGAAATCCAACAGAATTTGCTTTTTGCTAACATGTAGTCTATTTCCTTCAGTCTGAGCAGTGCGCTTATGGAGTAAAGGGAGGACGTCATTGTCATTCTTGAGTTAACGGTGAGTTAATAATAGTTATTAGTTAGACTTTTATGCAATTTGTTAACATACCTTACGTCCGTCTACAGTCCTTTGTTTCGTCCTTACTTGAAGAGACTATCAATTTTGTGAATCATGCTTCCATTTTCAAGTCGAGATTATAAAAGCACATTTATACAGTTATTCACTTAGTCACATTTAAAACAATACAACACAAAACACTTTAATAACTTAATACTGTACATTACTTTTAAACAAGGAAATATAGTCCATCGTTGGCCAACTGATATGACCCCCACTCAAAAATTGTAAAATTACGTGAACCATTTTTACTTGACAAACTTATTTTGAATGTTTTTAAATCTTAAAAAAGACTAGCCTTTTATAATTATTGTAACACTCATATTATTCTGTTTTTCTAAGATTCATAATAACTGAACCGTCAAGTGAAAAAGATGAATTTGAAGACTATGAAGGCCTATATTCAAGTGAGGAGCAATTCAGGAAATTCTTGACTGAACAGATATTATGCAGTACAACAGTGGTTCTTCAGGTAAAATCTTTAGACATATTAAAAGTCACAATTTTATCATTTAGCTACATGTCATGTTTAAAATGTAAGCACTTTATGGTCTTAGCCTTTTCTCCACTACTATAATGTGTTGCACATTATTCTATCTCTCTGAAACTATTCATACACTGTAACCACTGAGAAAAAATGAACTTGGTAAGAGACACATAATAAAATTTAGTCTAATAACAAATGCAAAGATTTAAGAAATAAATTAAACTAATTTGTAAATTAATTAAAAAAATAGATTTAATAAATAAAATAAAAACAGAAATAATTTACATAAATAAAAGCAACCAAATAAATAGACATAATTTGTTAAAAGGTGTAGTATATATATATATATATATATATATATATATACAGACTGTCCCAAAAGTCCCGGACCGGTTTAATAACTCCTAAACGAAACTAGCTACAGTAATAATATTTCAGACATGACTCGTGGCTACAAAAAACTAATTTTTGAGTTGTTAGTCACTATTGCCCCTGCCCTCAAAAGCCAAATTTGGGGGAGTTGCCCCAAATTTTTAAATGTAAACCCCTATCGAGTGACCCATCATTTTAAAGGTCTCATTGAGTTAAACACAACAGCGCAAATCTGAGGTCGATATATTGCTCCTGTCTAAAATGGCTGACCTTTTAGTGTTTCTTTTGGTCACGTAATTTAAAATTTAACATTTTGTATCGTATACAAAGTAAACACGCAGCTCAGCAAATACCGGGGGAAATGATACAGATTGTAGTACAGCATCACTATTACAGACTAGCACACTGCGTGACTGTGGAAGGAAAGCAGTTCGAATACTTACTCTAAACCCTGGATATCATCTTTGGTAAGCAACTTTGTTTTTGAGTGTAAAGTTAAACATTTTGTTATTATTACCAAGTATGACAAATTTGTTTTTATACTTTAAACTCTTTTGTGCGTGTGTTTACTTTGTTTTAAAATAATAAAAATGTTTAATACAACCAATGGGGGTCAATTTTAAATTACTGACCATAAGAAACACTAAAAGGTCAGCCATTTTGGACAGGAGCAAGATATCGACCTCGGATTTGCTCTGTTGTGATTAACTCAATGAGACCTTTAAAATGATGGGTCACTCGATAGGGGTTTACATTTAAAAATTTGGGGCAACCCCCCAAATTTGGTTTTTGGGGGCAGGGGCAATAGTGACTAACAACTCAAAAAGTAGTTTTTTGTAGCCAGGAGTCATGTCTGAAATATTTTTACTGTAGCTAGTTTCGTTTAGGAGTTATTAAACCGGTCCGGGACTTTTGGGACAGTCTTATATTGTAATACTAATTAATTGAAATAATAAGTCCTCTTATTGTGAACAAAGTAAATTTTATTTAACACAATTGAAATTATATTGTTTTACAGTTAAACTGTTAATAGCCTTTTTAGAGCATTTAGTATATATTTACAATGTATTATACTTTTAAATTATTTAGAACTCTTTAATCTCGGGTTACTGATTCTGGCTTTTTATTAAATGTGCAGTTGAAATTCTATAGCTTAAAATTAACAAAATTGATTCTATTATAGGCTTCTTATATTAAGACATATGTACCTATACTATAACATTTTGACCCAGTTGAGTAAGAACAAACTAGTAAAAGATTAAAGGATCCTGGCAAACCAATTTAAAAGAATGTAAAACAATATTATTAAGATAGCCTAAATTTAACCTCAAAATTTCGATCTAGACAAAATTATTCAAAGGACAAATAAATTCACATCAGGAAACTAAATATATAATAAAATAACGATAAACACTCTTATTATTAATAAATAACACTTAACTTACCTTTTTTTTTTATATATACAAACCAAATTTAATTTACAAGCAGACGTG
>JAGFPH010004854.1:69606-86572 GCA_018207615.1 Philaenus spumarius | reverse complement strand
GCTTATATAAAATAAGTGTATAAAATTTCTGCTCTGTACCATTATTACGGAAAGTATAGCAAATGCTATTATTGTTTTAGGGGTTGTTAAATCGTATTTGGCCTTAGCAGCATGCGATAAAATGATAATCTAGTTTTCTTTTTCTAAGTAGCTTGTACGAAATAAATGTATTAAATTTCTGCTCTCTACCTTTAAGGAAAGTATAGCAAACTAGCAGGTACCCATGACTTCGCACACGGTCCAATGATTCGCCGCATAGTAATAATTGTTTATTGTTTTAGGGGTTGTTATTACATTTTCACCTCTTAGCTGCACGCTATAAAATGCAAATTTGGTTTGCTTAGTATATATGTATTGTAAGAAATAAGTGTACTAATTTCCAGCTTTCTAGCTTAATGGGAAGTATAATCATTAATTTGTATTGTTTTAGGGGTTGTTACATTTTCACTCCTTAGAAGTACACTAAAAAATACAAATATGGTTTATTTTTTACATATAGCCTATCTTGTAAGAAATAAATTCACAAATTTCCAGCTCTCTAGTATTAATGGAAGTATAATAATAAATATTTATTGTTTTAGGGGTTGTTTCAACCTTTAAATCTAAATGAATTCTAGCCTATGTCTCATTCCAGGTCATGATATATATGTGTGCCAAATTTCATTCAAATCCATTAAGTAGTTTTTATGTGATTAATATTTATTGTTTTAAGGGTTGGTTCTACCCTTAAATGGAATATATATTGTTTAAGGTGTTGTTAAATCGTTTTTGAGTTAGCAGCATGCAATAAAATGCAAATCTAGTTTACTTTTTTGATGTAGCTTGTACGAAATAAATGTATAAAATTTCTGCTCCATACTATTGGAAAGTATAGCAAATTGTTTTAGGGGTCGTTTTAACCCTAAATATCAATGTTTATCAATATTTATTTCTCTACATTGTTATGAAGGTTCACTAAAAATTTTAAGTCTCTTGTAATTATAGTTTGGGTTGACGTCGATTATGAATTAGACAGTCAGGGCTTTTTTTATAAACAGACTGTCTGTTTACAATATATCTTTTAAACAGTGCTCAGTGTCTAGACAATGTTGGAACCCAGCCAAGTCGTGAAGTTGCTTTACTGAATGCGCGCGCACGATCCATGTAGGTAGGGAAAATTCCCTTCCATTCTCCTTGTACCCGACTGAGTTGGCAAGACTACATATACAGATATGTAAATTCACGTTAGTAGGACTCTAAAACTGTTCGTTTATCGGATGTCCTTTAAAAGTGATCTCGCATGATTATATATATATATATTTATATAATACACTGTATATACCTAGAAAATATTTGATATTTACTTTTATTTTTAAAATTGTTGCTCGATGTTACATTTTAAAAGCATTGTATAAGTATCCAAGTCACTAATATGATAATATTTTAATTTGATTTTATATAAATAAATAATTTCAATTGGTATACATTTGACATTGTACCCATTTTTTATTGCAATGAGGAGATATATAAATATATATACATACTAGGGGCTCCGCACGCCAACCCCCAATGGAACCTTCTACAAACATATGTTATGTTTTATATATAATAAAGGTGTGGGATTAATAATAACCTCAAAACTAAGATGGTAAATAATCTTAAATGTTCAAATAAAATATTTCTTATATTTTATAACAGCAGTTATAATAATGGTTAAAAGAACCTGCAAGGCTCAGGTCTAAACTTTAAAACCCTAACCTAAAAGCTAGAAATAGAAAAATAATTGCTTCAAATTTTGAAATCAGCTGTTAATAAAAATATTGGAGCAAACAGCTATAAATATTATGTTATTTTATTCAATTGGTTGCTATGGTAATAAATGTAAATGCATGTGTTGGTTTATCATTCTAGCCTAAACTAAGAATTTTTTCTGACTAAATTTACAAATATTTAAATAAAAAAAGGTTTTTATCGAAATGAATTATAGCCTATGTTACTCAGGGATAGTGAACCTTTTTATTAGTAAAACTATTTTTTCAATCGGTTCAGTAGTGCCAAAGATTACCCCACATACAAACAAAAAAACAAACTTTACCTCTTTATAATATTAGTATAGATATAGGGGCGGGGGGAATTGTTGTGTATAGAGGGGGGGCGCCAAAAATGACTCTCGCATGTTCAGGAAAAACCCCTTGCACCGGCCCTGCATGGATAGGAAAAAATGTTTTAAAAAACAGTTATTTTATTCATTTTATTTTTTACTTTTTAGTTATCCTAGTCATAAATTCATGGATAGGAAAGAATGTTTTAAAAAAAATTTGTTTTGATTTATTTTTTACTTTTTAGTTACAGCCATAAATTGGATTTTTACGAAAATTTGGGTCCTCAGGGCCAACCCCCCCCCCCCCCCCCCCCTGGGGTTTTTCTTTTTGGGTCATTAACGTCTGCGTGAACACAGTTAGTCATAAATTGGATTTTTTCAAAAAATTTTGGGCCTAGGCCAACCCCCCCCCTCCCATCTAAGGTTAATTTTTTGGTTAATATACGAATGCGAGAACGCAGTCGTAACGCGGTTTACAAAGCAGCCCGAGACGACCGTGCGCTGGTCCACCCACCGGTTGAACGGTAGTGAGTTGAAGAAAAGCATGTAAAAAAGGTCTTTAGCTGATGTTATTTGAACAAGTAGTGGTATTCTAAAGGTTCCCTAAATTGTAATGGTTAGTACCACTACTTGAGTAGGTACTACTTGACTTCCTTAAAAAAAGTCCTTAGTACATTTAAGTTACCTGAATTCAGCATTTACCGGTAACAGTAGAATGTAAAACAATATCGTTGACTGCAAAAATATCAGCCGAGGGTCGTATAGTAAATTTACGCCCCCAAATACTATAATTTTATCACATAAATTGAGTAATCTTACTAACAATATTCCTTTTACTTTTAACATTAGAGCATTTAACTTGCAGAATACAAACAACTATCAGATAGGCCTAATAGGACCTTAATGCATACAAATTTGAGGACATTTTACTTCAGGCAAACAAACAAACCAAAGAATGGATATTTCTATTTGTGCTATTATCTAAACAAGGTAATTGTTAACTTTTTCTGCCCCAGCCACAATAGCGTCCAAACTTTTTTTATACATTATTTACATGCTGAACACAATTAATTTAACAATATATAATTAATATATATTATAGTCAACTTTAAACAACAAAGTTAGGTTAGGTTTAAGGGTACTTAACCATTATACCGACCATACCTCAATTTGAAACCTCTGCCAAGGGAACGAAACATACTGTGTCTAAATAGGTTAGGTTAGAACCTTTTAGGTATTTTTTTATTATTATTTTTGCATTTCTGTTGCCTTGGGTTAGCCTAGGGTCGGATGGCAACAGAAATCCAAAAATAATTTAAAAAATACCTAAAAGGTTCTAACCTAACCTATTTGGTCACAGTAGGCTATGTTTCGTTCCCTTGGCAGTGGTTTCGATAAATAGTAGATAGGGACATTTTAAGTGTGGTCCGTATAACGGAAAAGTACTGGTTTAAGTTAAGTTTTGTACTTTTCTTCTTCGAATGCAGTGAGCGAGGTCTAATATTACTTGTTTATTCATGTTCACTACCCACATAAGACGTCACAGAAGTTTGGATACTATTGGGGCTGGGGCAGTCAAAGTAAACAATTACCCTAAACAATAACTTAATTACAAATCAAACTAGCCCCTAACTGCTGCCAATGACCATGTGACTCACGAAATTGATTTAATATTTAATAAAAGAATAATAATATTATGGTGCCAAACAAGAAGAGATTTAAGGTTAGGTCTTTAATAAATTCTTGTGCAAGAGTATTCGGCATACCTTATTTGCCTTTTTGAAGTTACTACACGCATTATGACAACAGAGGACCTGAATTTTAAACTAATCAACAGAGGAATACAATTACAAATAACAAATAAGTCAAATCACATATCTTTAATACAACTAACAAGCCTAAACTAACTTGTCTGACCTATTAAATTATATTTTATCATTATCTCATTTCTTAACCTCAACTGTTTACTCACTTTACTGTGTTTATATTTAGTATATTGTATTGTGATCAGGAATATTCCGACAATTCTATGTACTACAGTAGTTTTAATCGGAATCACCGAGAATTTGATTCCGGAATCTCCCTCTACTAACCTAAAAAGTAAATCTCAATTTACACTTTTACGATAAAGACTGGAGGCTGGTGGCTGGTGAGGACTGAGGAGATAAGAGATAAGGCCACATCAATGTTAGTATTAGCATTGTATTTGGATCATGATCTATGGTATTAGTAAATAAAAAATAATCACAATATCTATATATATATACATAATTAATTTGCTAGGGGTTATTTTGTGAGTAGAACTCCTCCTAGAGTTTTTAACCGATTTTGATGTTTTTGGTGTCATTTTACAGAGCTCACTCTGAAGTTGTGCTTCCCTTAAAATGAGCTCAATGTATGTTAAGGTTAAGGGCTTCGCAGTTCGCCCCAGTGGCCCTCAAAGTTGCCATGTTAATCTTATGGAAGGTCAATCTTAAGGGGGCGCTTACCCTGCGCCATATTGAATCTGATTCCCATAAGAGCAATGCTACAGAATAAGTCATTTTTTTCCGTTAATTCGTGGAATAAATTTAAAATTTTGGTTTCATTTTGAAGTACTATCATATGCGGATGTTGATTGCCGAATACATTTTCAAAACCCGTGTTATTGTTTTCATAAACGTATGATATAAATAGTAAAAAATAGTAAACTTTATTAATTTTTTACTCAGTTGCAAAAAGAAATATTGCAAAAAACTTTAGCAATCAACACCCACAATCTATTTTACTTTAAGAAAAAAAATACAGCTTTCGTTTTTTGCCAAAAATAACAGAAAAATATGCTTAATAGTGAAGGTATGTTTTGGTTATTTAACATTGAAATTGGTACCCAACTTCGCCGTTTTGAATGTAGAGAGCCGAGCCTTAAGGAAGAAGAAGAAAGATTTCTTTTGATTTTATCACTTATCAGGGGTACAATCAGGGGCACAAAAAACAGCTGTTCGTATGAAAAGCTTAAAACAGCTGATTTTGATCAACAGTTGATTTTGATCAACAACTGATTTGGATCAAAAACTGAATATAATTTTAGGTTAGGTAAATCAAGCAATAGCGAAGCATTGCCCGGTCCACTAGTTATAAATAATATAATATTTAACGATGTATGCACTTTAATATTTCATTTTTTCATCTGTTATATAAATTGTCCTCAGTTTATTGTTAGAAGGTACACTCGTACAGTAGTAGGCCTAGTGAATATTATTGTTATTGACAATATGACAATTTGAATTTTAGATACTGGGAAATTCTGATAAACTTTTGTTTTTCAAAATGTTGGCGATGAAAAATAATGTTTTACCATCGACTATACGTTTTTTATTTAATGGTTTTTTAAGACCTTTGCTTTGTTCCAGAATCGTTTATACTGTTCATAGCCTAAGTTTAGAAAAAAAATACAAAAGTGGGTAAGTTCAGAATTAAAAAAAAATTATACGATGCAAATTAGAAATAAAGGTTAAATGATACAAGTAATAAATTAGGGTACTCTTTTTTTTAAGAACTGCCGGCTTCATTTATCTATATTCTAGTTTATAGGCCTAGATAGTAGAATGTTAAAAAAGCTGTTATAACTGCTCTTGTTACAAAAGCTATTTAATTTTGGGCAACAGTATGGTACCTATTTATGAAAACCTTTGCTGTTTGTTGTCATAAAAGAAATTTGTTGGCATAAGTTTACTAGCCTATTTGACCCTAGACTAATATTTTTGCAGACAACCTTGTTTTACATTCTACTGTTAAATGTTGAATACTGGTATAAACATACTGTGACTAAATACTATAGGTTAGAACCTTTTAGGGTTTTTTCTTATTATTCTTGCATTTCTGTTGCCATAGGGTCGAATAGTAAACTTGGGCCAAATTTTCAATTGTCATAATTTTTTGAAAAGATTGAACATTTTTAAATTTACCCTTTTAGTGAAATTTTAGAATACTACCACTACTTCTATCACAGAATGGTGGGTTGCAACTGTTAGGGTTGAGAAAGTAAATTAATTTATTGATTACGCTATTCACTAACAAATTTGGGCCTACCATTTGTCAGGGTTAGTTATTCTTAGGTTCCAGGTCCCCTTTCTACCTTTATAGTTCAAAGGATAGCCTATAAACAGAATCAAGATAGGTTGTTCAGTGATTTAATGCCCTTATAATATTTATTCACACAATTATTTAGATTAAGAAAACATACTACTCTTGGAACATCAGCCAACACTTATATATACGGTACACATCTCATATAGGCCTAGCAGACATTAAGTTCGTAAGACAGACTGGATCAAAACATTGGCAACAAAGCTATGTTGTTTACTTTATAAATTACAAACTCCAAACACAATTGACTAATAGACTTAAATACGCTGCTCACTCAGAAGTCGTTTCCCGCAGAACCGGTCTTGCACGTCTGCCCGTAAATCTCACATTGGTTCTTCCAGTTGCCAAATCTTTAACCCTTGTGAAGATTCAAGTAAGACCGACCTGTCTTATGTTGTTCAATCTTCTGGCCTCGATCATCACCTAACTGGCCTGCGGCCTAGGTCCTCATAAACTTGCCCCGTCTACAGGTCGACCCCCATCTTAAATATCTTCATCTAGCTTCCATGTTGTCAAATTACGACATTCTACCGCATAACATCTATATCGCTCGACACTCTATGCAATCAAGTTTATTCTTCCGTATCTGTCTTACAAAACTCAATACCTTTAGCCTACCGTACATAAAAACCATTACATCTAGAAATGAGTATAATTAAACCCAGTAGGCCTAACAAATATATTTTTATTCTATCCAACAACCCTCCTATTCGTAAAACAACCTAGAAAATACCAGAACCGTAAACTAACAGACTCCAATAACAGTATGTTTCCGGTTTGTAAACATACATGTTAAGCTGGTATCTCGTCTTACTTTCCTAGAAAAAGGTAATTAGCTGATGCTGTTTAACAAGTAGTAGTATTCTGAAAGTTCACTGAGGTAAATACTATGATTTTTATTTATCTGGTATAGGCGTTATGCCATACTATCAATTAAAATGGTGTGATAGAAGAAGTACTGATATTATAAAAATTTTGCCCCCTTCTTACAATATAAATAAGTCTTAAGTTGTTGAATAGTTTCAGATTCTGGTTTGTAGATTTATAAAATCTAATCTGTCATCACGGCCGGAAGGCTTGGTTAGAAATGAAATAGGCTACTGTTGTAGCCCTTAATTGAATGCCTAATACTAAGGCTGATTATGTTATTAATAATTGTATAATGGCTTATTGCTAATTAACAAATATATTGAACAAAAACTAGTCTCTTTTGTGACTAACCTGATTAATATGTAACACAACGTCAATTTAAAACAAATACTAATACAAAGAAATTACAAATAAATATAATTAATTAATGATTCTATAAATACTTAAGCTTTGAATTTAACCAAACATTATTAAATTTAAATTTCGTACGCACAAGGGGGAAACTAAAAATAAGACCGGCATTAAATACGAAAGTGTACACAAGCAATATTCTAGTCGGGATCGAGCGCTTTACCAATTTAATATCATAGGCTAGCCTTCACAAGGTTGGCTTCGCTCACTGGATTTGATGCTTTTACACGAGTGGTATTGCACATCCTTAATGATAAAAGTTATATTCACTTTGGATATTGAAACAAATACATGTATCCTTATTAATAATTTTGGTTATTATGTTATTGATTGTCTCAAAAACTTAATCCTAGTTAGTTTTTCGGTGTTCTAACCTAAAAAAAGAATTATATTTGTTGTAATTTATTAAATGATTGTTAGCTGATCTGAATAAGAATAATTGCCACTTTCTTGAGTTCTAATAATTATTATGTAGGTATTTTGTTATAAACCTGGATAGGGAGATTGGTTGATGTGTGCTTCATTTTGAATGTGATACCTGGGTATGGTTTGACTTAATTCCAAAATACAATTAAAATTATGTTGAATTTCTTGAAGGCTTAGAAGCAATTTTATAAACTTCTTGCTACACAGATAGCTAGTAAGAGAATGATAGTTCAATAATACATAAAATTACATTGTTGTCCAATCACAATAGTTCTTACTCCACAGACATTCTTTGTATTTTAGGCTATACAGATTCTGGTTAACCCTTTGAGGGGTGACTTATTTTACCCTTAAAGAGTAATCACGTCATACAACGTGATCCTAAGTTTTTGCTCAAAGGAGTAATCACGTCAATGACGTCATATGACGTTTCTGATTGCCATGGGAACGAGTTTCTATTATGATTCAAACAGTTGGTTATTTCACCACTAGAGTGTAGGCCTAGATATGTACTGCTACAGTGACTTGATACAGTGTGGCCAAGTGAGGTCTTGTTTCCTATTGGCCGGCAGCCATGTTTTTCCTAAATTATTCTTATCTGTTTCTATTATATTTGTTAAATTTTTTGCACGAAAAAAACAGAATACACTTTTTAAAAAGAAACACAGTTTTTATTATTTAATTTCAATATAAATATCAAACTGTAACAATTAAATCGCTTGTTTTCCCCTTTATAAAAAAACAAATAGTCACTGTATGTACCGCTACAGTGACTAGATAGAGACAGTGTGGTCATATGAAAGTGGCCGCCATGTTTTTCCTAAAAGTAATGTCATCTGCCAAGGCCCACTTTACTACAGGCCGGAGTGCTTCCCTCTTCCCCTAGCCGCTACGTCACAGTCTGGGTTGAACTCAGCCATAGTGTAAGTGTAGCGCGCTTTCATTTACACGTTCCTGGACCTTTTTACAGTCATTTATTTATAATGAAACTTATATATTTGATTTCTGCATGAAATACGGAATACAGCGATGTAAAAATCTTTTACTTAAGTAAATATTAGAATTTGTATTAATTAAAAGTATTCAAGATTTGTGATAGCGGGACACGAAAAAGTCACACAGCGTAAAATTTTTGTTTGTTTTTGAGGTAAACACAATCTACAACTTTTATTTCACATATTTTTCTATAAGTTGTTTAGTTTGTTCAATAATCAAAGGTAAAGGCCGGGACATCGGTTATTTCAACTCGCGACGCTAGTCTCGCTTTCCTTCTAGCCACGCTTCCGATATTGGCCGTCTCACGCTTCCGGTTGTTTTCGTCTTTTTTTTTAATTACCTTTGCTGTTTTAGTTGAATCGTAGGCAGTGTTTGAGTCGTGCAGTTACGTATTTTGTTTATTATACCTTATGAAATTAATAATCAATGTTTGTTTGAGATGCCTCGTGCTTGTTGTGTGCCGGGCTGTAAAAGCAATTATAAAAGTGCGTGTAGTGGTGGAACTTATACTTCTATATTTTCCTTTCCTCGAGATGAACACCGGAAAGCACAATGGCTGTCGGCCATACACCGAAAAGATTTCCAACCGTCTAAAAACGCGGTTGTTTGTATAAAACATTTTGACGGCCGTTTTATTATTACAGAAGATTCAGTGATACGACCAGTTTTGACAGTGAAAAGGAATATTATTAAACTATCCGAAGACGCTGTACCAACTATCTTCGATAATCAGCCGATATACCTGATAAAAACAATGCTGCACCCAAAATACCTCCAAAAATCTACAATGAAAATGGGGCCTAGTAACTCGGGCCTGAATGAAAGTCAAGTAAAAAATTTATCATGTAAATGTTCGTTACTTAAAGAAAATGAAAAAATGGTTAACCTGCTCCTTGACAAAGTGTATATCAAACCTAACATTACCTACAAAGCCGGAAAGCTAGAGGGCGCCGTAGTTAATAGTTAATACTAACGAGACTGAAAAGTATGAAATTGCAACTACCATTAAAACGTTTATGATTAGCTCTATATTAGGTCGTTATAAAGATGTTGTTGGCTTATTTCCTGCCAAAGATTTAAGATTTGTGACTCCAGGTTGTCAAGAAAAAGGAAAGTGGATAAATTTAATTAACTTATAAAGACTGCGTATATCACCATTTTATACCAAAGGTAATTTTTGGGCTTAAAAAAATATAATTGTATGTAGTTTAAACGTAGATTTTAATTTGTAAAATAAATTTGCCATAAAATAAATTTGAGTGATCAATTATAATGTTACGCTCTAATTATTATATTATAATTGGTTTCTGTTACTTTTATAAAACCTAGATATAGCATAAGAACCAACTGCAATATATGTAACTTCGAAACTTACGTTGTTTTACATAAATAAAAAAGTACTACATTACTTTTAAACATGTTTTAGTATTAAGTGGTTTATTATTTAGTTAAGTTTAAATTTTCAGCGAAATAGGACGAAGGGTTTCGACAGTAGACCAGTTTAAAGCAGAGTATGTCGGGGCACGCCATGTGTTTCTTACGGGAGACACCGGCCGGGTAGCACTCTGACCGTGACGTCACGAATTCAGCGCTCCGGCCTGTAGTAAAGTCGGCCTTGCATCTGCTCAGAATTATAATGTAAAGATTAGTGTTGTATCTCTTTGTAATTATAAGAGAAATGACCTCTTTGTTTTTTTTTATAAAGGGAACAACAAGCGATTTAATTGTTAAAGTTTGATATTTATATTGAAATTAAATAATAAAAACTGTGTTTCTTATTAAAAAGTGTATTCTGTTTTTTCGTGCAAAAAATTTAACAAATATAATAGAAACAGGATAAGAATTTAGGATAAACATGGCTGCCGGCAAATAGGAAACAAGACCTCACTTGGCCACACTGTCTCTATCAAGTCACTGTATGTACTGCAAAAGTGTCTTTGTAGTAATAGATGCTACTTTATTGCGCTATAATGAGCGGGCATGACATTGTGTACACGAAACTGCCACTTCGCTTTGGCGGTTGCTCACTTGTTTGAGTACTTAATGTTTGTGAGCTGCTTATTTTGTACAACTGAATTTATATATATATCCATAACTAATTTTCTAAGTGTTTACTGGTAATTCTCATTGTTCCTAGTTTGTAAAAAAAATCATGACATATAATGTAATTACTTTTATAAAACCCAAACTAGGTTTTCAATAATTTTAAAGCAATAAATGTGTTTAAAAATCATTAAACTTTAAAAAAAATTAAAGTTGTAAATGAGTTAAAAATGGATATAGTAAACAATATTTAATAATTATGATTAAAAAAATTCTTACTCTGGAAGCATGTCAAAATGTGAAATCTTCCATTCCTATACTGAACGGAACAAATGAAATCACGTCATATGACGTGATTACTCCTCAAAGTGTTAGTTGGGTTTACTAATTGAATTTTTTTAATGTTTATAAATTCAATGAAAAGTAATTATGAGATGAATTAACTTACAAATTGTATATATATATTTAATTAATGTGTAAATGAGTTGGGTTTTTCAACTGTTCTTTATATTTAAATTTGTTTCAAAGCATACGAAATGGTCAAGTGATTTCAGGGATGCTAACCAAATGTACAAATCAGGCTAGGTATTAATATATCGTCGCTTAAGAAACAACACTGCCTATGTAACATTTTTGATGAAAAAGAGATTTTAGATGCCTAGGATACTGCATTGCCTTAAGTATTTTCCAAAGACTTAGTTTGTCTGAAATCCAACAGAATTTGCTTTTTGCTAACATGTAGTCTATTTCCTTCAGTCTGAGCAGTGCGCTTATGGAGTAAAGGGAGGACGTCATTGTCATTCTTGAGTTAACGGTGAGTTAATAATAGTTATTAGTTAGACTTATACAATTTGTTCACATACCTTACGTCCGTCTACAGTCCTTTGTTTCGTCCTTACTTGAAGAGACTATCAATTTCGAGAATCATGCTTCCATTTTAAAGTCGAGAGTATAAAAGCTCATTTATTCACTTAGTCACATTTAAAACAATACAAGACAAAACACTTTAATAACTTAATACGTTACTTTTAAACAAGGAAATATAGTCCATTGTTGGCCAACCGATATGACCCCCTCTCAAATTGTAAAATTACGTGAGCCATTTTTACTTGACAAACTTATTTTCAATGTTTTTAAATCTTAAAAAGACTAGCCTTCTATAATTATTGTAACACTCATATTATTCTGTTTTTTTAAGATTCATAATAACTGAACCGTCAAGTGAAAGAGATGAATTTGAAGACTATGATGGCCTATATTCAAGTGAGGAGCAATTCAGGAAATTCTTGAATGAACATATATTATGCAGTACAACAGTGGTTCTTCAGGTAAAATCTTTAGAAATATTAAGTCACAATTTTATCATTTAGCTACATGTCATGATTAAAATGTAAGCACTTTATGGTCTTAGCCTTTTCTCCACTACTATAATGTGTTGCACATTATTCTATCTCTCTGAAACTATTCATACACTGTAACCACTGAGAAAAAAATGAACTTGGTAAGAGACGCATAATAAAATTTAGACTAATAACAGATGCAAAGATTTAAGAAATAAATTAAACTAAATTGTAAATTAATTAAAAAAATAGATTTAATAAATAAAATAAAAGCAGACATAATTTACATAAATAAAAGCAACCAAATAAATAGACATAATTTGTTAAAATATATATTTGTTAGTATATATATATATTGTAATACTAATTAATTGAAATAATAAGTCCTCTTATTGTGAACAAAGACAATTTTATTTAACACAATTGAAATTATATTATGTTTTACAGTTTAACTGTTAATAGCCTTTTTAAAGCACTTACTACATATTTACAATTTATCTCTTTATTTACATAATTAATTTGCTAGGGGTTATTTTGTGAGTAGAACTCCTCCTAGAGTTTTTAACCGATTTTGATGTTTTTGGTGTCATTTTACAGAGCTCACTCTGAAGTTGTGCTTCCCTTAAAATGAGCTCAATGTATGTTAAGGGCTTCGCCCCAGTGGCCCTCAAAGTTGCCATGTTAATCTTATGGAAGGTCAATCTTAAGGAAGAAGAAGAAAGATTTCTTTTGATTTTATCAGGGGCACAAAAAACAGCTGTTCGTATGAAAAGCTTAAAACAGCTGATTTTGATCAACAACTGATTTGGATTAAAAACTGAATATAATTTTAGGTTAGGTAAATCAAGCAATAGCGAAGCATTGCCATGTCCACTAGTTATACTTTTAAATTATTTAGAACTCTTTTAATCTCGGGTTACTGATTCTGGCTTTTTATTAAATGTGCAGTTGAAATTCTACAGCTTAAAATTAACAAAATTGATTCTATTATAAGCTTCTTATATTAAGACATATGTATACAAGTAATCATAAAAGAATATTTATGCAGTCTAGTTATAGTGTTCAATATGTTTTAAAATATTTAAAATGATTTGAAAATGTTCAGATTCAATTTATAACTGCTGCTGAAAATCTAGGTCAAACATTACCTATAGGTGTTTTCATAGGAATATTTCTTAAAGTAGGTTAGTTCTTTCGCTATTTTACCATACAAATTATTTATTATTCAAGGTGTTGTTTTCCAAAAAATTGTTCTCATACAATTTAAAACTCTTCAGAATAAAAATTAATATGTCTGAACTTCTTGAGGTGTAACGTTAGAAAGCCAATTTGGTACAGTAGAACCCCTCTTAACCGGCCTCGGACCAACCGGTCCTCTTGATTAACCGGCCTATCCCAAGGAACAACAGAGTCAAATATATTAACTGGCCGAAGTCTCAAACATTGATTGTTTGACGGGCATTTCCTAGAAAATAAAGCGGGGTGACGAAATGTTAGGTCAGCAGCAGGGAAACAGGGAAGTGTTGTGGCAGGGGAGGAAGGGCGTAAAAAATAAACAAAGGATGCCGCTTTGTCAATTGATTCAAAGAAAAAATACAGTTGCCGCGGAAGCAAGAGGGGAAATCAAATCTTGCTTCCGCAGCAATTGTATTTTTACTTAGAATCAATTAACAAAGCGCTCTTTGTTTCTCTTTCTTCGTCTGGTGCTTTGTCGGAACCTTTACTGAATTTCGTGAGAACAAAAGTTCTTGTATATATAAATTAGTATATGTAAATTAAGTTTTCAAAGTTTATGTAAGTTAAAATGTTTAATTTGTTGGTATTTGTTTGCTTATGTGTGTACAGTACATACAATAAAATGTGTTGCAATAACGTCTTATTTGCTTGGTTATTTATGAAATATGTACTGTAGGTTATTTTTGAACAAACATCTATTTTTTACGGGAATGTCGGATCAACCGGCCAGGGTCTCGGACCCGACCAGACAGGTTAAGAGGGGTTCTATTGTAGTCATTTTTTAACAATCGCGGGCTACTATGAGTCACGGCCATACGTTGTATATTTGCTATAGCTTATTTACTTTAAGGCACTGTACTTGCATGAATGTTAATATTTTTTTATAATAGTTTCAATTTACTCATTTGTTTTAATTACAAATTTTGTGTTCATTTGGCATTTAAAACTGTATTTTAAAATTTATTTTAATCAAATATTCCCTTATATATCGTGTTTTTAAAAATTCATCACTGTTTAGATACAGATGCACTCGTTCGATAGCCGCCGCTAACTACGCACTGTTCATTTCGCGAATACATCGATCATATTTTTTTTAACACTGAACTAGTTTGTTATGTTTTTACAAATTATAAACCTATCTTACATTACATTTAGTTGTTCCTTGTATTTACAAACATACAATATTACTTTGATTTTAATCAAATTAATGATCTAAACATGGAATAAATATACATAAGAATTGTGAAAAGATTCGTAACTAAACCGCTTTAGGTTATAACCAACTGTTGTTGATTTCTAAAAGGTTATCTATATATATAAAATTCAATGTATGTCCGTCTGTTTGTATGTTTGTCCTTTATGCGTTACCAAACCGTTCATCCGATTGCTTTGAAATTTTGCATAGTAACACAGGTTAACCCTGGGAAGGTTTTAGGCCATTTACCGAAGTCCTAGGACATTAGGGCTACGCCCCAGTGGCCCTCAAAGTTTCAATGTTAATCTTAAGGAAGAAGAAGAAAGATTATGATTTTATCAGGGGCACAAAAAACAGCTGTTCGTATGAAAAGCTTAAAACAGCTGATTTTGATCAACAACTGATTTGGATCAAAAACTGAATATAATATTAGGTTAGGCCTACAATGAACTAAAACACCAATTATTGGGCTAATTATTTAAGATATATAAAAGCCAAATACCACTCACTGACTGAACACTTAAAAAGAATACAATTACGTTAAAAAGACTGAAAATACCAACCACCACGGGCAACGCCGTACGGGTCAGCTAATATTTTATATATTTAAAATAAATAAAATGTAGGTCTCAGAATTTAAAAGAAAGGTAGCTTTTAGATTTAATTTGATTGTTCAATATTCTAAAGTTACAATAATAAAGTTTTTACTTCATAAGGCATTGAGTCAAGCAATATGTGAGTCAAGATGGAGATTTCAAAGTAAGTAAACAAAACAATAGTATTTTGAGGTTAGATCATATTTTTTGGTAAAGTTTAGTTTTTTAAAGTAAATTGTATGCAAGTAAAGTGTTCATAATTGCAAATAATGAATACATGTTAGGGATATGCGACTGCCGTTACAAATAGAATTATAAAAATAATTATTTTATATCATAAACACATATTTTTTTAAAATTAGCTTCAGTAACCTGTTTGTAATATCGGTATGTATAATTTATAATTCAAACCGTAAATTAAATCACCTAATTTCAATAGGAAAGTCTTTAAGGGCAGTAATTGTCCCATTTAAGATTGTTTGCCCTAATAGATCTGGATGGTTCCAAAAATGATATAAGCAGTCAGAATTTACAGATATGTAAAACATGAGTACCTGTATTCATATAGATAATTTCTGTAGAAATATTAAAATTAAATTTACATTTTTTTGTTTATTATTTAGCTATGTCTTTTGTTAAGATGTCAGCCATTTTATGTTCTTATCTCTCTTGTTTACTATTATAATGTTTAACATTTTTATATTCTTAAAAAATATCCATACTCTCGGACAAACATACACACAAACAACTGATGCACATAAATGTAGAATTGTACTAATATTGAAATATTTGTATTCATTTACAGGTTTCTCAAGAGGAAAATGCAAAGACGATATAACTTGCAATTCTACAGATCTAGACCTGGATGGTTCTCTAAATAATATGCAAAAGTTGAAAACGTTTTGCTTAATGTTTGCTGGTTTTTTAGCTTTGATTTTCTAAAAGTAACAATTAATAACGTAACAAATAGAGAAAAATTACAAAATTATTTGTACACTGTGTTTTATAAAAGTTACAAAGATGTTTAAGTCTCGTATGAAAAAATTATTGAAACGTCATACAGAAGATGTTGTTTCTTAAGCGACGATATATAGATTTTATAAAAATGAATTTTATTTATTGTTGGAATGTATTAATTTGTGACAAGTTATAACCATGGGGGAAAACAAATAGGTTATGCCACAAAAAAATTTAAGTTAGTTTAGGCTAGGTATTACGTATAAAACTATTTATATCATTTGAATATATTTGTGAAAAATTAGTACCATATAAAATTCTTGTTTGAAATGTGAAATTTGCAATTCACTTTAGTATCAATTATGAATTTGAAAATGTCTCAGCATAGCAACATCAGTTTAAAATGTAGGAACTTAATACACTTACTTAATCAAATTTCAAATTTATTACAAATAAATTTGTGCTTGTATTTTTAAATATTTTTCTGGTGGTACCGGTACTTATATTATTTAATTTGTGTTGTAAAATGTTTAAACTGAATGTTGGTTGAGTGAGAAAAAGTTACAACAACCAATAAAAGGAATTTGACAATATGATTACATTCTAGAGCACTTTTGTGCGTATAGGTTGGCATTTCTGAGTTCTCTCCTTCACCCACATAACTTCTATGTGAGTACACATGAACCTG
>JAGFPH010004854.1:0-64606 GCA_018207615.1 Philaenus spumarius | reverse complement strand
AATATTTAAAAACCTTAAAAAACTTTGTATCTATTCGAATGAAATATACTTTTATTGTTTCACAATAGGTAGCCTATAAAATATGACATTTAACAAAAATCTAAAAAAAAAAAACACATAAAATTACCTTTACTTTCCATATTTGATAATTTAGACAACTAACGGCAATTTTATAATTAACAATTACAAGAAAATACCTGTTTGGGTGTAAAAAACACAATAATTATAAGCAGGGCTGCGTTAAGGGCGGAGCAGTTGGATTAATTGATCCAGGGCCCTACGTCCAAGGGGGCCCCAAAGATTTTTTTAAATTACTAAGAAAATATTTCAACATAAAAGTTAAACAATGACACGAGGCACTCCTATATAATTAAGAGATTTTTTTTTAAATGCTAAGCTAGGGTCCATCATAAAGCTAACGTAAAATTGTTTCATTATGAGAACCCTAAATTATCGGTAATTATAATATACTAATAACTAATTGAATTAAAAGTACTAAAAACTAAATAAAACAGTTACTGAGTATTGTAAATTAAAAAAAAACTTTATTAATAGTTTTTTCTTTTTTAATTGGGCCCTATTTTCCCCAGCTCCAGGGCCCCTAGTTATCTTAATCCGGGCTTTTATAAGACGCATTTAAGCTTAAAGCAAAAAAGGGCACTTTAGCCGAAACAATAAATAATTTATGAAGTAATATTAACTAAATAATAATAAACAAATTTAAAACATTACAAATTGAAATAATTTAATAATAATATTAAGAAGTTGAATTTTATATGTGTATGACCAGGCAATGATAACCACCTGGGTTTTTCGCCTTTAAAAACAAAACAAAAAATTATATGTGTATGCGTTTGTTTGGACTCATGTTTGGAGTGATCCCAGAAATTATGAACATATTTGAAAAAATCTGGTTCATTAATTTTGTATAATTAATTATAGTAGCCTATTCAAAAAATTTAAATTAACAATTTTATTCTTATTGGAGGAGTATTGTAGTTACTCTGGCTATGAATACAAGTTGATATATATATATATATATATACATAGCTGATAATTAGATTGACAGAAACTTTAAAAATAGTTGCTATTTTAATCCTAGTTATTAGTTTTAACCTATAACCGTAAGGTCCAACTTAATTCAATATTAAATAAAATTTGATATCATGTAAAATGAGTAGTGAATTAACTAAATAAATATCGTTTGCTGAGATGGAATTAAGGCTCTGCGGGAGTGAAAAATATTTCTGAGTTGACCAAGCTCTCCCAAGTACTAGCATTGGGGATGCGGAATACTATCCCCCGGAAAACTACCCACCCAGGTGAAACGTGACGTCACGAAATCTGCCAACTAACCAATATGGGAGCCGTGTCCGCGACTGGAATACTACCCCCCCTAGCAAAAGCAGGTCGCCGGAATACTACCCCCCCGGAAAACTACCCCCCAATCAGGTTCCTACAATTATACTGTTATCGGCAACATACTGTGACTAAACAGTTTAGGTTGTACTCTAGTTTTTTTTTTTTCTAATTATATCGAAACTTGAGTGTGCGTGACTGGAAAACTGCCCCCCCGATCTCTGACGTCAAAATGACGTAGGAACCTGCTTGGGAGGGTAGTATTCCGGCGACCCCTAGCATTGAATGTGTGATTTTCATTCTTCTGCTAGTAAATATAGGGCAGCTTCATAAAGGTGAAAACTAGTGGGTCACAGATGTAAACCTGACTGTAAACGTACTGAAATGGGTTTATGTATTATTAAACTCAGCTTTTTCCTCACACATTCAAAATTAACGGATATATTATTTTTCTAGTATTCCTCCGTGAGCAACAAGTTGATGTGATAACCACCAGCGAGTTGGCTAAACACTTGAGTACATGCTTTTTGCTAAATTTGACGTGTACATGCTTCCATAATAAAGCAGATTTTTTCATCATAAATCATTGAAATTACTTTTGTTTGAAAGATAATTAAATTTCGAATGTGGTGAGCTTTTTACATTTTTGATATTTGCATTATTTATTAAGAAAAAAAGTCAAACCTTGATTTTGAGTTAAGTGAAAGAACAAATTTATTAAAAGCAAATTTAAAAAAGTAAACGATGTCCACATTTAGAATGTCCTAACCTTTAAAATGACATATTCAGAATAATTTTCGGATCATTATTACTTCAGTAATCTTGTGTTTAACTCTTACTGGAGTTTAAATACAAGATAGTGGCTGGGTCTGTGAGTCTTCATTTTATTTTATCATGATCCAAAACATTAATTAGAGGATATAAAAAGGAAAGAGGGAGCCATTTAACTTATTTTGTAAATTATGTCACATTAAAAAATAAAAAATTTCAGGATATTTATAAACAAAAATATTTAATTGTATGTACAGTAGAGCGTCAATAATCCGAAACGTCAAAAATCCGAACGCGTTCTGAGGAAGCCCCTGCAAAAATTTCGTTTTCGTTTTTGCAAATTCCAATTATTGTGTCGATGAAAATTTCACAAAAATCTTCATCGCAGTTTGACATCATTATCTCTTTTTAAACACTTCTTAATACATGCTCTCACACGCCCACACAGCAGACTGGTTGTCAGTATTTTCACTGTCACGCTAATAAGCTGCTTTAGCGCTAGCAGTAAACATACAGAAAGTTCATTTCATTTCTCTTTGTGTAATCATTATAACAGTGTGTCGCACATACAGTAGAGTACTATACTGTATTTTTTTATTTTTCGTTTGTGTTATCTTATAATGTACAAGTCAACTTTCAATTATGTACTGTACTGAAATTGAGAGTTACAAGTATAATCATGTTGGCCCTACTGTGTACGTGCATGTTCTTCTAAATCATAATATGTAAGTAGTCTTACTATCTGTATTGCAATTGCATCACTGCCTGTACTGTTTAACCACTTTAAACACACACCTAAGAAAATGCTATTTAGGATTAAAGGGCATATATTTGATCCTAAATAGCATTTTCATGGTTGTTTTCAAAAATCCGAACAAATTGATAATCCGAACCACCCTCGGTCCCAATAAGTTCGGATTTTCGACGCTCTACTGTATTTCTATAAAATTCCTCGCCAAAGCTAAAACTCAAGCAGACAGATAACGTGAGAGCTAGATCAATTTGAAATCTGAACATACATTACTGAAATAAGAATTACATTTTTTAAATACATTTTTGTATTCTAAAACTAAATAATCAAGAAATTAGGAATCTGATCTAATGTATAAAACAATTTTAAAATGGATCTACATTGAAAAATAAACAAGAAATGTTCTCTCTAAAGTTTGATTTTCAAAATAATTATTATACTGCAATATTCATTTTAATATTGTGCTAAAAATGTACTAAACTCATTATAGATTTGAATAAGGGATTAATATTTTGGAAATAATATTTAATAATATTTTTCCTCATCCACTTGAAACTATTATCAATAATCTTATTGTCATTGTTATTATTATTTAAATTGTGTAAAGTACTGTTATTTTCTTTTAAAAATTAAGTCATTCAAACTTGAAAGTCATTAGCAGCTGAATTGTTCTCAGCGAGCTCTGTCAGTTGCTTCGAGGTGAAATGTAGATTATTACTCTTCACATAAGTAAGGCGCTGCAACATGCCTTACAGGGTAGGCCAGATTTAGGTACGGGCAACATGGGCGGCAAATTTTGGGAAAAATAAATAATTATAAAAACAGCAAAGCAGGTTATCTGAGAAATATATTGTTTTAAGGTAATGTAATGCTAGATTTACTATTAGCTCCTGCGTTACGAGGAAGGGCGGCAGTCAGTGGCGTACCGAGGAGGATGACGAACGGGAATGGAAAATCAGTCTTCTTAGTAATCCGCGTTTTATTTTTACGTAGTCGATATTCAATTAAAAATTACATTTATGATTGAATTCTTGATGAGATCACGAAAAATTTTTGTTCTTTAAAAAATAAATATGATCCCCACTCTACGCAATCTTGATTTTCTAAGAGTCCCGGCAGCTGATTACATTACAGCTGTTAAGCAATACATTAACGTTAATTTCCATTGAAAATAATTAATATTGTTTTTACATGTAGCTCCGTAATGGGTGCGTTTTGAGAAAAATACCAAAGAACAAAATTGTCATAAAATAATATGTTCTACCAAAAAATGCAATAAAAGTATGGTGTTTGTATTTAAAAAATTAAAGATGGTGGCTATGTTGGAAAAATGGTGAAGATTAAAAATAGGGCAATTTTAATGTACGTATAAATCCAGAGAAAGGTCCCCAACTTAAAGTATTTCGAGAAACTGATAGTGTCCGAGATCTCAATGGTGGCCATCTTGAGTTGATCACTCTGTATATTCTGACCTGAACTTAGTCCCCCACCCAAAGCCAAACCCTCGGTGCGCCACTGGCAGCAGTAGAAGGAAGCAGTGTGTACTGTAGATGTGTGTAGAGGGCGTGCAAGGGGGAAGGCAACACCTTCTGCGATTCTATTCGGGAACTAATCAGGGACATGTTTACATCTCACAACGGGTCGGATGTTAAGCTTGTGCAAGTCAGTAATGTAAAGGATAAAATTACAGAGCGTTATTTCGTTTCTCCCCGGGTTTGTTTAAGTTTAAAATGTTATTTACGGTAGCCTGTCCACTGTAATTTTTCTAGTAGTGCATAGTTCTTGTGAAAATAAGTTATTCAGTTTTTATAGTTTAGTGTTACGATTTCTTAATTGAAAAATGGGTGAACGTAAGAGGCTTAGCGGCGCAGAATACCTACCACAAAATGGTGGAAGAAAAGACAAAAAAAATATATGATGTAATAAACAAAATGATGTGTAGAAAAAATAATAAATAAAAACAAATAAAATAATTATTGAGAATTAATTATTGTTATGCTAATACCAATAAATTGTATATAGGCATCTAGTAAACAACCAGAATAATATTGTACAAGAATTTATAATGGAAAAGGAATGCTGTAGTAGAGGGGGGGAAAACGGCGGGATTTTGTAAGAGGGAGTCGTGTTGAATTAAGAAGGGGCAGCAAATGTTTTTGAGCCCAGTGCCAATTGGCACGAGATATGCAAAGCCGGCCCTGCTTACAAGCATGACCGCTAGAGGTGTCTCATGAACTTAGAAGGCGACCGATGAATGTATAAAAAAAATTCGTAGTGATACCTGAGAAATGCTACACTTGCAGGTGTACAATTTGGTACTATGCACTATGTGAGTAAAAAATTGATCAATTTTACTACAAAATGGCACCAAAACCAGCTCTGTAAAAAGTCTAAATAAATGAAAATATAAAATCCTTTTTAAAGTACCTTGTATTTTTATTCTATTTTAATTGGTATTTAAAAATTTGCACCAATAATCTTGGATTGATTATTTATAATTGTTAATTTATAAGTTACCAAATAAATAACTGAAGTTCAGACTGTAACAGCTTGGACTTGAGATCAAGATTACATCTTGCTAAACAGTTTGTTTTACCAATCCCAGGCCTTAACATTCTTACAGCCGCTAGTGAACATGTTAAAAACTCGACAATTTATTTTGTCTATTTTTGCAGCCGGAATTGGTAGAATCGTTAGTAATAGTAGATATTTCACCCAAAGGCATTAGTCCTGGATATTATGATATCCCTCAATACTTGAAAGAAATGATGGACATTAAATTTGAAGAATTTTCAAATTTATCTGAAGCTCGCAAGCAAGTTGCAGAACGTCTGAATAAAGTTGTGAAAGTAAGTCATGTATGCTAGTTTCATTAATATATTGTTACATATTTTTATTTTACAGTCATTCATTATAATCACATTCTAGATAAAAGTGATAATCTTATAAATCTAAGCAATGCATCTAATAAAATATTTCACCAATGGTAGTTCATGTTCATAAAATTGGCACAAATTGGCTTTGATTTTTTGCGGGCATTCACTGTGGTACTTAAATTATGTTTTAACGCTATTGTATTTAACGCATTGTTTTTATTAAATTGGACTAGGTTAATTGTATTTTCGTAACAATTTCTTATACGGACATTCCATTGTTCTCGGTAGTAGGTTTATTCACGGACATACGCTATTGTATAATTGCGATCGAATGCCGGCGTTTTATAAAATTAGCGCTAATAATATTCGGACATCGCATTCTTTTGCGGACATTCGTCATTTTATTTTAAATAATATCTCACCAATGGCATAAATTTGGCACAAATTGTATTCGGGCATCGATTTTTTCTTGCGAATATTCACTGTGGTACTTAAATTATGTTTTTTAAATGATACACATACATTTTGCCTAATTGTATTCATTCGGGTTTCATCATCTTCCGTGAAAACCTATATTTTAACGTCTACTATATTTCATGAAATTACTGCTAATTGTGTTCGGGCGTTAATTTCGTCCATGAACATTCCGTTTTTTGTTGATATGTATCGTTATCGACCCACCCTAGTTTGCAAACACACAAAGTAATAGCTACTAACGGCTAGACGTAACGGTACGGCTACTTCGGCTCCTCTATTACTTTTGTGCAGTGTAGATTCTCCGAATACTTCGTATTGGAATGAAATGGGATGTAACGACTAATTATAACGAGAAAATATAAACCGGGGCCGTGGTAATCGGCGTACCGAACGTATTTGCAGAGATTGTTGGTGGCTGGGCCGGAATCGGAATCGACTCGATGCCGATTCCAGTGCCAAGAATCGGTGGAATCGACTTTTGGAATCGAGAATCGACCCATCCCTAATTTCTACCAATATATGTGCTTATTACTGTGGAAATAATTTAACTAATTATTATTATCATTAATTATTATCAGAATTAAAACATTTCTGATGGAATTTTCTGTATACTTTGTTATTTTTTTTATAATTTGTATTCCTTTTAATTGTGAAGTTTAAATATTAACGTTAGGTTTGTATACCAAATATGAACTATATCATTAACTGAAGGTATAATATTACTAGTCACTGTAATAAGAAAACTATTTTTATTATTTTTGAACTAAACGAAGTAAAATTTCAATTTCACAACTGTTATTTGTGCCTTTGAATTATTAATTTTCTTTAAAGTCTGGCAGTATTATATCCTATTTTCTTTATTAAAAGAAGGAAATAATATTTCATATAAAATAAAATTACAATAAATATTAAGTAAATATTTTTGTGACTACATTAGGACATTTATTCACAGTCAGGGGGTTCTTAGAAAACCTATTTACAAAATTCCCCCCCTCCCCTATAAGTTTGTATTGGACACATATGGCTTTTGATTCATCAAATTAAAGCCCTTTAAAAACCATGAATTTCTGTGGTAAGAAAATAAAAATTGGGAGTAGAAATTTAATTTCTTATTTTATTTATGTAAATGGAATCTCAAATCTATTTGAACAGCAATTTTGTCAGTGTAAGTTGTGGCTTTTATATATATATACAGGGTGTCCTGCGACCATATGAACAAACTTTGTCACGTTCTTCAGCATGTCAAAAGAAACAAAAAAATGTAATATAACATGTGTCCTATCTCATTCCGTTTTCGGTCTGTCTGTATGTGTTTTTTACAAAATACTAAATAATTTTAGAAGTAGAAAAGATATTGATTTCAAACTTTGTACACCTATTTGTTGCGTAACCTTTTATCACTGTATGAAAAATTAAAACAATATTTTAAATATTTTCAAAATGGCGGTCGTTTATAATTTTTAAAGTAAAATATCTCAAAAACCGCTGACTTAACAAAAAAATTACAAGAGACAAAAAAGTTTACTTTTTTAATGAAAAACTCGATGGTTTTTTATTTTTTTCTGTAGCTCAAAGGACAACAGAGATATTGATAAAAAAAAAAGAAAAATGTATTTCTTGGTAGTTGTCAACAATACCCAGAATTACTTTAGAATCAAAATATTTTAAAGTTATTTTGAGCTAAAATAAAAAGTTATTTTCATAATGTTCCGAGCACTTTCTGAGCTGATTCCACTAACAAAAATAACGAAAAAAGTTAATTTATTCATAGGTCTGGAAATGCTTCGTTAGAGAGTTACAGCTAGCGAAAGATTTCACCTGTGTTTCAGATTACTCACAGAAACGAATCCCTATTGAAATATGTAGGGCGTTAATTAAGGTGTAAAATTTAAATTAATTTAATTTAATTTACGTAAAATGAGCATATAAATTTAATAAAATAAGTCCCAGTGCTGTAACTGCAGTAATTATTAATACAGGGTGTCTTGCAACCATATGAACAAACTTTATTCAGCATGTGAATATTATTAATATTAAATAATTAATAAACTACAAATTTTATCAAAAAAAGTTAAGACACAAAAAAGTTAGACAATTTTAAGACAAATAACATGATGAATAGTTTATTCTTATTGGCTGAAGGATAACTAAGAAAATTACATACAGTTTAATTAATAATATCAATTATAGTAACAATTAAATAATAACTTATGAGCAAATTAACCTCAAATGCAATGTATTGCACTTTGGTTTTAAAATAGGCTTACCAAACTAATAATGTTTAGCATTATTTCAATAATTTTACACCTTAATTAACGCCCTACATATTTCAATAGGGATTCGTTTCTGTGAGTAATCTAAACACGGGTGAAATCTTTCGCTAGCTGTAACGCTCTAACGAAGCATTTCCAGACCTATGAATAAATTAACTTTTTTTGTTATTTTTGCTAGTGGAATCAGCTCAGAAAGTGCTCGGAACATTATGCGAATAACTTATTATTTTACCTCAAAATAACTTTAAAATATTTTGTTTCTAGAGTAATTCTGGGTATTGTTTACAACTACCAAGAAATACATTTTTCCTTTTTTTGTCAATATCTCTGTTGTCCTTTGAGCTACAGAAAAAATTAAAAATTCATTGAGTTTGTCATTAAAAAAGTAAACTTTTTGTCTGTTGTAATTTTTTTGTAAAGTTAGCGGTTTTTGAGATATTTGACTTTAAAAATTATAAACGGCCGCCATTTTGAAAATATTTAAAATATTGTTCTAATTTTTCGTACAGTGATAAAAGGTTACGCAACAAATAGGTGTACAAAGTTTGAGCTCAATATCTTTTCTACTTCTAAAAATATTAAGTATTTTGTAAAAAACACATACAGACAGACAGACCGAAAACGGAATGAGATAGGACACATGTTATGTTACATTTTTTGTTTCTTTTGACATGCTGAATAACGTGACAAAGTTTGTTCATATGGTCGCAGGACACCCTGTATATTTTAATACGTGCTGTCTTAACTGTTTTAAAAAATATATATTCGATACGGACCCGGTCACTTTCTAAATGAATTATATTTTATTATAATACAATAGAGTTGTACAGATATTATTTTGCAAACAGTTTATTTTATCAATGTTTCTTTCCATTGTATACTGTTCTGTGAATTTGTACATACTTCATTGTAATTTTTTGTTTATAGAATACTTCAATAGTTCAATTTATTTTAACGAATCTAGTTGAAGATGAATTATCAAAAATTAAATGGAGACTAAATCTGGAAATCATTTATAAAAATTTTAATGACATCGGAGAGTTTAATTGTGATGTAGGAAAAGTATATGAAGGGCCAACTTTGTTTATTGGAGGTGGAAACTCGAATTATATCAGGTAACATTATATTATTAGTTGTGTTTAAATTGATATTTAAGTTAGGCCTACATGAATTTCAATTTCAGCTTATATCAGTCTATTTACTACATATTTTAACATAATGTAAACATAAATTGCAACCATTTAACACATCATTTACAATATGACCACTATATGATCTTGTTTTCTAAAAGGTTAGTTAGTGACACAATACTGGTCCCTCAATTTATTAGTTATATTAATGTTATTTATTTTACATTATTAATTTGCCTCTTGCAACATTATTTTATTCATAATAATGAATTCATTGGGAAAACAAATACTTTTTGAAGTGAAACATCTTGAGCTGTGGTAGGGCAAATTGGCCTGTATCAGACGAAAAGTGAAACTCTTCTCCTTCTCGGACTCCAACAGGTAGTTGAGATGAAAGAGAGGGAGAATCATTTCTACTCCTTCTAGACAGTCTACGCGCATGCGCCGCTTTTACTGTATCAATATGTAGCAAAGGGAACCAGTAGATGCTTGCACATTATACTGGAAATTAGCTGAACACTTTTCAATATTTATTTAGATAATGTAGTCTAAATTATTTGTATCATTTTGCAGCTATCATAAACCCATAATTTCTTTCTTAGATAAAGAATTAATGGAAATTAAAGAAATATTTTATTTAATTAAGAGAGATTTTCTTCAATTAAATTCCACATAACCATTTAGTAATCCTGAAATAATATCGTCAACAAATGCAAAGAGAGCAATGCATAAAATCAAATAACGCGCAAGAGTTTCATGCACTTTTTTTAGTATTATATTGTGAAGTTAACATCACAAGTGGACTGAAAGGACTTTCGTGCATGTAGTCATATCAGCAGAATAATTGCTCTTATAATCGGCAATCAGCATTAAACCCATGATTGTCATGCCATTGTATGGTGGTGTTAAAATGCCGCAATCTATATGTGTGTTTTTTTTAGTGCAAAAAGTTTTTTATTTCCATATTTTCATAGCAGGAATAACTTCTATTACTTGTTGAATAAAACACAATATATTTATTTGCTTTGAGATTATTTAGCTGATAGCCTACTTTGTATATATATGGGGTGGGTAATATCCTTTCATCTCCATGGTACTTGGTCGCAAGGGCACTAAATAAACTACCTATTCACCTTTACTTCCCACTGAACCACCTGTCCAGATCAGGGAGGTTTACCTTCTTAAGCTTTCACTCCTACAGAATGTCCTTATCTATAGTGTTTCATGTCTTTTGCGATCATGCCTTTCGACGGAAGCAACAAAGGGCAAAGTCCTCCTGTTTGTATTGTTATCAGTTGAGCCTGACTCTCTTGCTCATAATTCCTAAAGTTTTATTTAGTGCTCTGCCTTTTTAAGAATACCGACAATTGCCGTCACGTTCTTTCTAACTAGACTGTCGGCCATCTGCTCCTCTCCTCATGTACTTCGAGATCTTGTTGAGATTGACTGACTACGATTCTCTCTCTTCTCGGTGCTCTTTCTTGTAAGAGTTTTAGATCAGAGTTGTACCTGTTTGCTACGAGTCCAGGACGGCTATTCAGTGCCCACAAAAGGAGTGGATTATCCTTCCCTTGCTAGATTGTCTGCTTCTTCATTGCCATTTATTAAACCCAACATATTATCCAATTGAACAATAAATAATAACACAGTACTAACCATAAATGATAAGTCCACATTTTTCAGTTGTTAATTTGGACAGACTTCTTAAGCATTTTTTATGGCATTACTTTACGCCTGTTACACTAGTGGAGACACAAATAATTTATTGTACAATATAAACCCTGATGACGTAAGAAAATAAGATGCAACAATTTTTATTATTAGTTTTTGTAATAATATGATAATATGAGTTACCATAAGTTTACAATGAACAATCATTTTTATTACAATGAAAATCTTAATCTCGTGGGGTCTTACTTAGTTTTGGCTAATGAAAATACAGTAAAACCCCAGTTACCCAAACTAAACGGGGGGGGGGGGGGGGGGGTGTTTTGGGAAAAAATTTTTTTTGTTTTGCCATGAACATCTAACACTACAGTTTTAAAATGTTTTGAAGGTCAAATGAATTCAAAAATCTTGTTGTAGGCTACATTTATGTTCTTTATTTAAGTTTAAATTACATTTTTAGGATTACAATACATCAATATATAGTATACGGTACTTAATAGTTGGTAGCAAATGAATTACTCATTAAAAATACACAGTGATTTTTGTTTGTTTCTTGCATTCTTTCAAACGTTTTCAAGCAGCGATGACTCACCATCTTTTTATTAGAAGGACGTCAGCCGGCGTTGACTTACTAAATAAACGAGTGAAAAGAAATACAATACAGTAGATTGTTTATTTTGCGGTTAGGCAGCCCGACAGCAAAGGAAAAAGACAAAGTGGACTTCTAACATTTTTCAAGTCCTGAGAAAAGTGAATTCAAAATTTGACATTGGCACATTTTTTTTTAAAGCCACTACTTAGTTTCTAATAAATGTTTATAAGGTGTAGAAAAAGTTATAATTTTGATTAATAAAAAAAATAATAAATATTGTACATATTATTTTTGGATTTTAGATTTTCGAAGGCGTTTCTGATAACCCGGGTTTTGGTTGACCCGAGTTCGGTTAACTGGGATTTTACTGCGCCTTTAAAAAAACAAACATTTCCTAATTTTCTTATAATAAATTATTTATATAAGCCTATATAATAAATAAATATTAAATTATCAGTTTTGAAACCTTAAATTTGAAATTGTCTATCAAGTCTGTTATTACATTTTAATGAGAGTTCTAAATAATTCAATTTAGTTAGTATCAATTTTTAGTATTAACTAGTTGAAAAGTTATTTTCATTTTATATTTTAGTTAAATCGCAAAAGAACCAGCCTGAATTAAGTTTGGCATATAACAGCATGGTCGGATATTACCTAGGATTTGTAGCTCTATTAGGCAATGCTAGTTTCACCATTTATTAACTTCCCGCTACCAATAAAGGGAAGTTATTGATTTCGGTCCGATTTTCGAAAGTCGAGTTTTCATTAAATCTCCACGTTTTGAGGTCCCAGGAAGCCATTCTGACTATTCCCGCCGAGGTGTCCGACCGTGTGTGTGTGTGTGTGTGTGTGTGTGTGTGTGTGTGTGTGTGTGTGGATGTATGTGTGTAAATAAATTTTTGTCGTACAGTTTCTCAAAAACGAATCAACCGATTGAATTCTACGACATGTCATTCGAAAGGGTGTATCAAAACTTAGATCTGATTAGATTTGAGAGTTAATCCATCGAGCCAATCCGAAGAAATTTAAAAAAATAACCTAAATTTTTTTTTTTAATTTTTATGTTTTTTAAAAATAACTTTAAAGCGTGCGAAAAAATCACTATAAAACCATGTATACATTTTTTGTGCTTAAAAAACTGCGTCGACTGCTTTTTTGAAAATGAAAATCGGACGACGCATTCAAAAGTTATCGTTGTTTAAAAATTCACAAATTTGCGTTTTTTGGTATTTTTTGGTATTTTTTTAACATATCTTCCAGATTTCTCAACCAATCAATATAAACCTGTACATTTTCTTTTTGTGCTTTAAAAACTGCGTAGAATGCTTTTTTAAAAATGAAAATCGAACGACGCATTCAAAAGTTATCGTTGTTTAAAAATTCACAAATTTTCGTTTTTTGGTATTTTAACAAATAAACTCATTTTTAAGCATTTAAAATTCAAACTAAGCGGGAAGTTCTAGGGTTGGCCTGCACGGTCAACCAATTTCCAATTTTTTATATGTCTTCTTAATGTATTTTGCTGGACAATTATGTTGAACGTATTATTTATTAATTCAAATATTTCAATATTTGGCTTTTTTATCCTCGGATTTACTATAAAATCTTGGATACAATCTTTGCTAGAATGTACTGTCACATGACATCATATCAGCTGTTTGATATACTTTAACTATTAGACTAGACATATTCAGTAAGTCATTGTCGTTTTCGCTGCTATCTATTTACACCAGTTACAACATAATATTTCACTTTGCAGACTTACTTTATACACACTTTTTATCTTTATTTAAATAACTACATATTTATTTATTCTTTCAAATCTGCTTAACAAGCCAATTTATTTATTTAAATTTGAATAAAACTCATTTAGGCTATATTTGATTTTAGAAGCCTCTCGAGTTGAAATCTTTTTATTTGCAATCGATTTTAAACTAGCTTGCCGATGAGCTAGAGACTTACAATTTTAAACATATCTCAGAACTAGATGACAATGCAATATTAACTTGCTTTCTTATCTGTCTGTTTGTTTCTCTGTTCGGTACAAATTTTGCAATAAATTTTAAACTAACTTCCCGAGGAGCTAGAGACTAGACCTTTAAACATAGCTTAGAACTGCCTCTCGTGATCTCATCAAGGTGATTAAAATCGATTGCAAAATTTCTCACACAGAAGACTAAAAAGCAGAAGATAATTCTTTAAATAAAACCAATTTTTTAATAGACAAATTTTTTAAAACTGATTATAAAATAATATCTTCTAGCTCCATACAGATTTATACCCCCAAACATATTCCTAACCCCATTAAAACTGTCCTGGTAATTTATGATTGCGAATTTTAAATAGCTATGAAAATACTTGTAACGTTTAAAATGAAAAACTTTGGAAAGATGCATTACGGTAGACAATATAGTAAGGAGTGTATGGAGTAGCTGTTGTTGAAATTCATATCTTGTTTTAAATCGTACAAAAATATTTTCATAGCTATTTAAAATTTACAATCACAAATTTTCAGGACAATCTTTATGGGGTTAGGAACCTGTAAGAGGTTTTAATAGTCCGTTTTAAAAACATGGTATATTAAAAGAAAATGTCTGTTTAAATAGTTTTATTAGTCCAAAATGCTTTTCATCTTTATGATTCTCATGTATTTATCGATATTAATAGTATGATTAATGTTTTCTCACACAATGTAAGTAGTTCCAAAAACAGAACTCAGCCCACGATCAAATTTATGCAAATTATCAAATTGTACCCGTGGAAGACTCAAAAATTCCAACAAAGAAGAGTTTTGATATTTGTTCTAAATTATATCACTGCACTCATTATATCTGTTGGCTCATCCAAGGCCAGAGAAAACAACTCAAGATGTAAATTTTTTTTTGTCAGACGGTTGAGATGATATGTTTTCTGCGATGTCTCCTACCCTCCGAGCCCCAGTGTTTGCTGACAAACTGACAGTTTTAAATAAATTTTCCTTTTCGAGGCACATTTCTTCGGCTACTGCAATTACGAATTCTTTGGTCATTTCTCTATCGTTGAATGGTTTTCTTTGTTTTGCAAAGAGCCACACGCAAGCTAGCACGAGTTGCATCCTCTTATTCAGTATTGAGTTTCGTAAACGAAGATTGCTGCGATTTTAATCCACGCTTCGAATTATTCTGTCCGCAAACTTCCTGAATATTTTGAGTAATTTTGAAAATGTTTCGTTTCATAATGATGTTTAATGTTATATTCCTTGAGAACGGCAATGGTTTCATTGCAAATCAAACATAGTGCCTTCTTACTGGACTCAATTATGAAATAATGAACGTTTTATTGATCTTTGAATGTTCTGCATTCAACTGTTTATTTGTCACTTCTTTTCCATACTAGTAAATCACACACAAAAACAACAAGTCAAATCAAAATACAGTTACGAAGATGTTTTTTAAACAAGCACAAACACGTTTCACAACGCCTTCCCTAGGCGGACTGACTTGCGGTCTCGCTGCTAGCTTTTTTATACTCTAATTACAGTCATCTAGAAGTGAGTGGAATACACCAGAACTTTCTCGAAACAACGAGATTATTCGCGAATGTTTAATTGTTACTACGCTTTTGAAAGTACTACTAGCGCTATCTGTTAAACGATAGAGGGTACTACCACTACCTAATTCCGCTTGTGACCATCAGGTGTCATCAAGTGTCGGGGTCGTAACAATAAAGTGCAGTTAGTATACAATAGTAATTGAACTAGCGAATTTAACAAGCGTATGATCGCTCAGAGCGCTTACTTGGTGACTAGTCTAGAAATTATAGAATAATGGCAGGAAAATTAAAACGGTTTTGCCCCTTGGAACTTAATGCAGTAATCAGTATCGCCCTAAGGCTAGAAAGTTTGGAGACCCCTATCTTAGACTATATGACTTGTAACTTTCAAATATTAGAAAGAGTACAAAATGGATGAGCACCATGCATATATTCACATTTATGCTCTTTTATAAGATACATATAACTACAACAATATTTCAATTAAATTTAATATTTGTATTTTTTTCAGAGAAAAAGATCATCCACTAATAAAAAAGCTGTTCCCAGCATCAGAAATCAAATATATACCTGGTGGTGGACACTGGGTCCATGTTGAAAAACACAAAGAGTTCTTAAATATGAGTTGTGATTTTATCAATAGAAGTAATAAATGAAAAAATGTAGATGTAAACACTGCAAATAATTAATTTATATTTTGTTATGTTCTGTGTAGTATTGTAGATAAAATAAGTACTGCATATTTTTAAAATAAAAAAATGTGATAATTTAAATATAATTATAACACTAATGCCTCTAGCCAAATAATAGCATCCTTCATTTGTCAAAGAAACACAGAATTTATAGCTATGTTAAACACTTGTTGTTAGCATGCGTGGATTTATTTTGATTAATTACTGTTGCTGTTAAACATGCTTTTGGAAATTTGATCAACTAACGTCAGCGATTCAGTTTAATGATTAATGATAATGATCAAATTATTCATAATTACACTTACTGCTAACTTATTGTTTAATAAAATGAGAAAGGTATTGCTATTCTATCAGTAGGCTACATGAAAAGTTGTGCTTATCAGTTACACATACACTAAAAAAAGTCAGAAGCAAAGGTGAAGGGTTGTATTCCTAGTTCCATTTACATTTTCCCCCTAAGTTTTTCAAGTACACATAGAAATCTTTTTAATAAAGATGCAGCATCGTTCTAAAGAACAACCATATATTAAATTCCAAAACACACAGAAAGTGTATAACGAAGATATAGACTCTGATAGTGTTTTTCGTCTAAAACATTTTTGGCAATTCCACTTTCAGGAGTGTAGGAGTTTTGCCTACGGGTATCAGGTAGAAAGGGTCCCCATCCGCGAATTCCTCATACTGCAGAATTTTGCCTACGGTTGGGGGTGGGCGCGAGAGGGAGAGGGGGAGAGAGAGAGATTCCTGTAGAGAAGAGAGACAAAGAGACTCTTCTAGCGATTATAAAAGAAAGAATTCTGCCAGGTACAAAAATTATCACTTTACAGGTACCGTATTATCACTTTATATAATTAGAATAAAAAAAAAACTAGAGGACTTCCCTAAACTGTTTAGTCACAGTATTTTGCCGATAACAGTATGATTATAATATTTGTATAATTATAATATTTCGTCGTATTATCACTTTATATAATTAGAATAAAAAAAAAACTAGAGGACTTACCTAAACTGTTTAGTCACAGTATTTTGCCGATAACAGTATGATTATAATATTTGTATAATTATAATATTTCGTCGTATTATAATTACGAGAAAGGTGGATGCTCTTTAATAATCACTACAAGAAACGGTGTCTCTCTCCCTCCCTCACACTCTCTTTCTCCCGCCCAAGACCAAGTAAAGGTATCAAATCGTAGTGGAATTTAGCGCCAATTCAGGTCGAATTACCCAGAATTTTGTACAATACCATCTCAGCACCTGAAAGCAGTGTTGGAGCAGACTTGGTGTCACCAACCATGAAGGACAACGAGGCAACTTGGCGAATTAAAAAAATCAAAGGTACTGAGCAGTTTTTTGGTTTTGTATTTCGATTGACCTTTTTCATAATATGTCCAATTTCTCATTAGGTAAATTCAATTAAAATTTTGTGTTGTTACAAATAAACTATTGTGGAGGGGAACAAAGTTACTTAAATTAACTCATACAAATTTAATAATTAAAATACAAAATTAAATCAATAAAACTAATTGAAACATCAATATAAGTGCTGTCACATCACTCGCCTTGTTTTTTTTATTTGAATGCAATGAGTATACTAAACAATTGTCTAATGAATTTGAAATATTATTCAGAAAGAGAGATTATTATACAGAGTGTTCATAAAGACCTTTTATTATTTATGTTACTGAAAATAAGTTAACAAAACATTGTATATATCTTTTGTTGCATAACAGGACAAATTTTTGACGTATCTGAAGATCTATGATTTTGGAGGGCTCGAAGGGGGGTTAACGATTTTAAATGTAAAGGTAGCTCGTATAATACACCATTGAAAAGCTTATTAAAAGAGAAACAGAATGGCGCAAACTAGAACGTATTATCTTGCTTCGTTTCAAAGTAAAGGACAATCAAAGTTGTGGAAAATTATATTTTTAACATAACATCGAAGCCGGATATTAATTTGTTAATATTAGGAATAAGTAAGTTGTAGGGTGAGGTTAAATGTAACATTTTAAAAAGAGAAACTGTAAATAAATGTAGGACGGTACCACAAATGTATCCGAGTTTCTATGTGTACTTGAAAAACTTCGGGGAAAAATGTAAATGGAACTAGGAATACAACCCTTCACCTTTGCTTCTGACTTTTTTTAGTGTATGTGTAACTGATAAGCACAACTTTTCATGTAGCCTACTGATAGAATAGCAATACCTTTCTCATTTTATTTTACTTTCTCACTATACTATAGTATAGAGAAAGTATAGTGATCGCAAAAAAAATCGATGTTGAGATTTTTGTGGAAATATCCGTTTTGGGACCCCCTGAGTCCAAAAAAGTGGTTTTTACAAAATGTCTGTCTGTATGTCTGTATGTATACAAAGCTAGAGAGAAAACTATTCGATCGATTTCAACCAAATTTGCACCAGACATGTCCAGTACGCCTGTATATATATGCACGAAAAAGGGTTTTGAACAATTTTGAAAAACAACCCCCTTTTTGGCCAAAAAACCCCCAAAAAATCAGTTATTATTTTTTTATAAAAAAACGGCTCTAACGATTTTGATAAAATTTGGCTTATTTGTAGCCCTTAATGTGCCCTACCATATACAAAAACCCGCATCTTTCTAAAAATTCTCGTTTAGCTAATAATAATAATAATAACTGATTTTGGGGGGGGTTTTTGGCCATAAAGGGGGTTGTTTTTCAAAATTTTTCAAAACCTTTTTACGTGTATCTATAAAGACCTAATTGACGTGTTTGGTGCAAATTTGTTCGAAATCGATCGAATAGTTTTCTCTCTAGCTAATAATAATAATATTTATTAGTTATTCGCCTACTTTAATAAAAGTATACAAAGCTAGAGAGAAAACTATTCGATCGATTTCAACCAAATTTGCACCAGACATGTCCAGTACGCCTGTATAGATGCACGAAAAAGGGTTTTGAACAATTTTGAAAAACAACCCCATTTTTGGCCAAAAAACCCACAAAAAATCAGTTATTATTTTTTTATAAAAAAACGGCTCTAACGATTTTGATAAAATTTGGCTTATTTGTAGCCCTTAATGTGCCCTACCATATACAAAAACCCGCATCTTTCTAAAAATTCTCGTTTAGCTAATAATAATAATAATAACTGATTTTGGGGGGGTTTTTTGGCCATAAAGGGGGTTGTTTTTCAAAATTTTTCAAAACCTTTTTACGTGTATCTATAAAGACCTAATTGACGTGTTTGGTGCAAATTTGTTCGAAATCGATCAAATAGTTTTCTCTCTAGCTAATAATAATAATATTTATTAGTTATTCGCCTACTTTAATAAAAGTATACAAAGCTAGAGATAAAACTATTCGATCGATTTCAACCAAATTTGCACCAGACATGTCCAGTATGCCTGTATAGATGCACGAAAAAGGGTTTTGAACAATTTTGAAAAACAAACCCCTTTTTGGCCAAAAAAGCCCCAAAAAATCAGTTATTATTTTTTTATAAAAAAACGGCTCTAACGATTTTGATGAAATTTGGCTTATTTGTAGCCTTTAATGTGCCCTACCATATACAGAAACCCGTATCTTTCTAAAAATCCTCGTTTAGCTAATAATAATAATAATAACTGTTTTTTGGGGGTTTTTTGGCCATAAAGCGGGTTGTTTTAAAAAAAATTTCAAAACCATTTTACGTGCATCTATGAAGACCTAATTGACGTGTTTGGTGCAAATTTTTTCGAAATCGATCGAATAGTTTTCTCTCTAGATAATAATAATAATATTTATTAGTTAATCTCCAACTTTAATAAAAAAACTCTCCTACACCACCCTACAAGTCACAGTGAATCTGTTTAGTAATTTAAATGTATTTGTGAGAAAGTATGTGCCAGTTCCTGGTACCGTTTATTTGATATTTGTTATGATAGCACTCAGTTTTGCCTTTTTACAAAGAAATCGCTCAAATCAAGACAAGGTGAAATGATTTTTCTACGGACAAGAACCTGCTTGTTATTTAAATATTTATATAGTTGTAAGCACTCTAACGGCCGCACTTTACTCCCGATTTGGTCCAAATTCGGTACACACTTGGTTTTCTTAGTGCTCTTTTGTTTTTTTTTACAGTTTCTTATAGCTCATCTGATTCCCCAAAAATCGATCGAAATGTAAAATACTGTAAAAGTACTTGGTTGAAATCCACGAGGCTTATCGTGTGGCAGCTTCGGTTACGAGGCATACAGCCGGGATAATTCACCGCAAGATCGAGGTGTAAACTTGCAAAGCAGAGTCGATAATCCGAGGCTGTAAGGTTGGGGTGCAAACTTGCTGCGAGCGGAACAAAGCAGAGTCGATAATCCGAGGCTGTAAGGTTGGGGTGCAAACTTGCTGCGAGCGGAACAAAGCAGAGTCGATAATCCGAGGCTGTAAGGTTGGGGTGCAAACTTGCTGCGAGCGGAACAAAGCAGAGCATAAGTTGGGGCTGGAGGCCGAGGTGCAAAAAAATACAAATATATTTTGTATGCTCAGGAATTCAGCCCTTCCGTCTGTAGACCAATTTCCCAAATAATTGGTGAAACCCTAGAACATGTAAACTTAATTAAGGAAATTCGCTCAACTCACGCCAGCAGTTCAGCCGCGTAATCGAATTATTTTAAATTATGAACATGTGTTTTTTTTAAAAATACAATTACTTGACCAAAGCAACTAAATAGTAGCCTACAACATAACGGGCCACTCCCCTAGCTGCCGTTTTCTCTTTTACCAACTTAAACATAAGAGGTCCAAAGATAACGGATTTTCATATAAAATGCTAACTAAATAAATTGACCATGCAGCTGATCTGGTGATTTGAGTTGAGTGAATTTCCAAAATTAAATTTATATGTTTCAGGGTTTCAACCAATTATTTGGGAAATTGGTCTACAGACGGAAGGCACTGAATAGCTTGCCTCTGTGTACGAAATATATTAGTAGAATTTGTTTGCACCTGAGCCTCAAGCTTTAACTCACACGCTGCTTCGTTCCACCACAGCGTATTCGCACCTTGACCTTGTGGCGTCGAATTATGTACCGCTTCGATTCGCCTGCCCCGGCTGTCGGCCTCGGATCAGAATATGCCCCCATGGGTACTTTTATGGTATTTTACGTTTTGATTGATTTTGGAGGACCCAAGGTCGTGTAAAAAAACAAAATGAGCAGAATAATATTATTTATTTATTTCTTCCGATAAACCTTAAAAGTTTAAATCTAGAACGAAAAATCTAAAATTTTTACTTCCTGACAAAAAACCTTCTTCCGGTTGTTGGAATTTTTTGGGCTAGCATATTCATCCGAGCAACTTAAACAACCAACATGTATACCAAATTTTGACCAAATCAGACTTACATTGCGGCCGCTAGAATGCGAACATATATAGATACGATTTTAATGAAACCCCAAAACTTGTTCTGGGGACCATGATCGGTGCTCATTTACTACTCCCGAACTTAGGTCTCACCACAAAAGTCATTGCAATAGCTCATCTTTCCTATGGCAATTTGCTAATAAGAAACTTACCAACTCAGCTTCATTCAATTCAAAAAATCAAATTACTTAATTTTATTGTTTTGATCACAATTTACCTCCGACTAGATCTGCAACAGAGCTGCCCTTAGGGTGGAGAGAATGGAGGTTTAATATTTTTAGGCTGATATTTTTGACTAAAAAGTTTTTAGTTATTTAAGTGCTCATTGCGATCATCCAATATTTGAATTGTTCTTATTTTTAATCACCCTGGGTTAGGCCGGTTATGATACAAACAAGACACGATGCCAACATAATCAGTAGCAGATAGCTCCAAGAACAGCTGATTGTGTGTTGTCGGAGTATGTAAGACGTGACTGCGACGTAAAAATGCACCTAGTCGTAGCATCACAGTTACTTTGGATTGGTATAGTTTTTCGAGCAATTTAGAGTTAAAAGTTTTGATGCAGCATCAATTAATAGTTGCAAGATAAATGAGCGAAACATTGGGCACAGAGCCAAAGTTTCAAGAAATTAGGCAAAGAAAGAAAAGGAGAATGTTTGAGTACGAAGGATAAGATGAGCGTGTTTCAGAATCTGCTGAACAAAACTTTAAAGTTGAGATTTTTATTGCATTGCAGATTGCACAGCACAAATGGCCAGTTATGATACTATGTTTGGATTCTTGTACAGTTTAAAAGAACTAAAATCAATAGAACAAGTTAAACTATTGGAAAAGTACTTCAAATTTTGAAGATCAGAGGGCTATCAACGGAAATGAACTGTTTACAGAACTAAAGATTCTTCATGAACTTCTTCCTGCTGAAGTTAAAACAGCTGCTGGGGTTTTAAGATGTATGATCAGAATTCAAAATCCATTTTCTAACACTGTCATTGCTTACAGGATTTTACTTACAATCCCTGTGACCATAGGCGTAACCTGGACGACCGTATGGAAGGGTGTATGGAAAATTTTTTTAAATTAAGATGCAAAATAACATGTTTTAGACTTCCCAAAAGTACTTTAAAATGATATAGGTATGTATACTTTTCCACTTCTAATAATTTTCATTCAGGCCCATTTTAGAATAATTTAGATTAGCAACCACGACTCATCCCCCGCCAAATATTTCCCCGTGTGCTGCCTCTAACCCAATAGGCCTGGAACACACACAGAGTTTTTTTTGTCGGCTGAGGATTGTCATAAAATTTTAAGTGTGCATGCGGTAAAATATCCGACGCTGCGCTGTCTAAAATTCATATTGGGATTCAATAAACTCAAGTGTCTAGTTTATTAATCACAAAGTGTGTTATGTAATATATTATTTCTTTTAATGTTTTATTGGCATGAACAGAGAGCAACTCTCGCTTTATTGTTATTCTGTCGCTGATTGAAAATGAAGTAAAAAATACACATACTTGGATTCATCCAATCAATAAAATAAATAAAAGAAAAGATTTTGGAGCATTCTACACTGTGTTTCCTGATTTGAGGAACTAGAAGAAACATTTCAATTATTTAAGAAAGTCGGTTTTTCTACATGCGGCTGAAGGATAGTATTCTAAAAAAAAAATACTAAAATAAGGAAAATTGGCGTGCGTTTGGTTACGTTCGCCACTGTTTCGGCGGAGACGGTGGAAAATCCGTCGATTGTAGTTGCAGCTAGCGGCTGCACAGCTACCGTCTGCGGTAAATAAACCGATCGTTTATTTTTCCGAACAATATGTATGCTCTAATATTCTCCTTCGTGCCACTGTTGGTATGACGGCGACGGCAAATAATCCGCGGCGGACAAAACTCCGTGTGCTGCCTCTAGGACACTATACTTTGATACACTACACTGCATCTATATCAAAGAAAGTGCCAGTGCCCAATTTGACTAAAGATAATGTTAGCAATATTATATTGATAATTTATTATAGATTGACATTTGCATAGGTGTTGAAAACAAGTTACTCTTAAGAGCGTATTTGAATGTAAAAACAAATATTTTTTACAATGGGGGGAATTATAACCCCCAAACCCCCCCTCTGGTTAGGCCTATGCCTATGACAGTTGCTCATGCAGAAAGAAGTTTTTCTCGCCTAAAGTTCACCCATGAGCGAAGAAAGGTTAACATCTTTGGCAACATTTTCCTTTGATACTACAGCCATAGTGAGTTTTTGATAAAATAAAGTTTGTGTAGGGAAATTATAAGTACAAAACAAGGTACAAGTTATTAAACTCAAATTAGCCTACAGTGTTTATGTAATAAGCTCCAAACAGTGATACAAAAACTTTATACTTTAGACGAACATAAAATATCTTAAAATGTTTAACAAAATTATTAAATATATTATGTGATACAAAAGACTAGAATATAATTAAAAATATACTCATTATATATCTTCGTGTTTTGTGACTTTCTTTATATTTACGAATTTGTTTCTTTATATGTTTCTTTAGAGCAGTCGTATTGTTTATTTAAGTTCTAACAACAGTACAATAATTGATGATTGTATTTTAAACTACTGCTGAGACAAACTATAAACAAATCTGTTTTGCAGTGACATTTGAATAATTGGTAGTGGTAGTCTAGTATAAAGGGATGATAGCTTGTGAATATTGGTTGGGTGAGGGTGGTCGCTTACTTTCAACAAAACTTTTGCACCAGGCCCCGCTTTTGTTAAGGACGGCTCTGATCTGCAATACAAGTTTTTACATACTTACACTGTCAAGACTTATTTGTTATTTCCTTTCTACGCGTTTCAGAACTTATGTCACAAATCAGAATCATTGCTCAACAGAGGTAAATTAAAACACTACAAATATACACATTATACAACATTCATGCCGTAAGCCGCAGATGCGCACTTCACCGTTTAAAGTAAGACTAAGGAATGGTTCCTTTCTTCAAAGCAGCAGCTAGTCAACACTCCCAGTGCATGGTGATGAAAATCTGAAATGAATTATAAAACCATGTATAAAGTTGCATTGAAACAGAATCGTACATAACAAAAACATCGTAACAAAGTGCAGGTTATCGAGTATATTATGCATAACAAAATTGTATCATTTATTATTACAAACATATATCTATATGTCTAATTCCGTAAGCCCAAATTTTACAATGAAATTGTGAGCGAACGGAAGGTGGTAGAAAGCTGGGAGAGGTTACATTTAAACGGTCTGGACATGAAATTTTGGGGGAAAATATTAATTTTTCTTCATCGTGTCCCGAAAATTTGTTACGGAATAAAATAATTCCCATTTAAATAGCATGTGAATAAATAGGTGTAAATCAGGTGATTTTAATGTTAAAAACAGGTGATTGTATATAATAATTCCCATTTTAAATAGCACGGGAATATATAGGTGTAAATCAGGTGATTTTAATGTTAAAAACAGGTGATAGTATATAATAGTTCCCATTTAAATTGCATGGGAATATATAGGTGTAAATCAGGTGATTTATTGTTAAAAACAGGTGATTGTATATAAATTGGAAAATTCAGCTATTGTAACAACACCTGAATGTGCAGTTTTGTGAGGTGTTTTGTTATTGTAGCTGTGTATATTAATGTACATCAAGAGGATTGACAAATGTTTCCTTACTTCTCAAATCGTTAAAAAAATTATTGATAATAACACAGTTCTTTCATTTCATATTTTCAAACAGAGCGTACATCAAAATTATTTATGCAGGTAGGTAATCATTATTGTGCATATCATATTCACAAATTTCAAACAATAACTTAAAAGTATAGTAACTTATGAAACCAATAATTTATTCAATAAATCACTAGAATATACAGGGGCTATTGCCCCTACAAGCCACTAGTTATTAGTCTAAATAACTTTCAAGGCAAAGCAAAACCCTCTTATATCTTCTAAAGTCACAGTAAAATTTAGTGAAAAAACCAGTCAGAAATTATTTGACTAATTTTAGTGAATTAAAACAAAACCAACTGTGCATACGATTTTCAAAAAGTTTCAAGATTCAAAGATGAACACCTCCAACAATTAAAATCTGTTTTACCTGAAGATGACCATCACTTCTATAAAACTACTCCAATCTAAGACCATAAATATTTTTGATATAAATATAAGTAAATAATAATTTTATATAACTTGGCTGTTATTGCTTTTATTATTTGTTTGAATTTGTTCACTTATATATGTTATTAATGCTGGAAAAATAAGAATTTCAAGTCACAAATATAATTATTTACAAGCAACGTCAATTTTAGAGTTTCAATGAATGCTTCAATAAGTCTTTTATCAATTTGAAAACTCCTTAAGTCCACTTTCTATTCCAATAAATACAAAATATTTAAAGTTCCAGTTCAATTTATACAAGTAATTAAATTACCTAAGGCTGGTACCTAAAGGCATCGCTCCCTGGTGTGATTAAATAAATAAAAGGACTATCGAGTGTCTTAACATTACACGCAATTAAAAGAAAAATTGAACCCGAGTTCTGTGGGTCAAAAAACAGTGAGTTTCGCCCAAATCTATCAATGCATCCCTTTTAGACCTACCTAAATTATTAGCTATGCACTAATGAATGCTAAAAATCCAGTTTTCCGACAGTTTATTACTCATAACTCCCGAACAAATAAACATTACCAATCAGGCGCGGATACAGGGGGAGGGTCATGGGGGTCATGACCCCCCCGAAACATTTTTTAAGGCTTGATTTATATGTTTGATTTAACCCTACAAGTGCCAAATAACACTATACTGTCGTCTCAGCCCGCCGAGCAAGTGGCAGGCAGCATTATTGTGTCGTCTGGTTGTGTTGAATATTTCATCCACTATAAATCATCCAATCTCAATAAAACAAAAACAATTGGAAAGGAAATGTTTTAAGCGGCCCATACACTACACATGCATTGCACGCCATGCAATGGCACGCCGTGCTTGGCTTGGCACGCCGTGCGCCACACACTGAAAATTCAGTCTGCTCCGTGACGTGCTAGAAGTCGGTTGTCACTGTGATTAAGATGCCTGTTTTAACGAAAAATAAAGCGTTAGCATTATTGTTGATTGGTGCGATTCATGAAGATAGCATAGTGAAGACGTTTCACTCTCAGCACGTGGCGCGGTACTGGCCCACTCACTAGCAGGTTGGCACGGCGGCGGATGGCACGGCGTGCCGAAAATCAAACTCGTCTTGATTTCCATCGTGCCATGCATTGCACGGCGTGCTTAGCACGGAGACCTCCACACACTAGCAGGTTTTGTCCGTTTTTGGCACGGCGTGCAATGCATGTGTAGTGTATGGGCCGCTTTAAACATTAATTTTGTATTTACAAATTTGTTCTAAAACGAATATTTTTATATTTACATATTATGTAATCATCGTTTGTAATAATTATTGTAGTTGTATAAAAAGATGACGCCGCTCGGGAAACAAAAAGAAAAGACATAAAACTTTTCACTTTTCTAAAGCTCATAATCGTTAGTCAGACTTGTTTTGAAAAGAATATAAGGTCACCTTTGGATTCGTCAAGATTTTCTAACATTGTCTTTCAATCATTCGTCACAAATTCTTTTCGTCTTTATAATTTTTAGGTATGAAGTTTTCTGTAAACCCTTAAGATTTGACAGTTTTTAAATCAATGAGCAAGCATATTTTGTAATCGATATATCTAGTACAAATCGATATACAGTATATATATTGTACATTGATGTTTATATGGATTTTATTGTAAATTCTATATTTTCGTTTGATATAAGGAAACCCTGGTTTACTGTTCATGGGCTACAGCTATAGGTCTTGTCTGTGAAATATGTACCATTGCGCCGATTGTCTTAGCGTATTTAGCCCAGCCAATAGAGCAAAAATAGGCCCAATTTTGTTCTTGAATTAACAGCAGGCGACATCAACAGTGACTTTAAGGGTAGCACAAGGGTATGTAAAAAACAAAAACTATCAGGCACAGAGCTTTTACGCATTTTGTATAACTTAAACAAAAATTACAATAAATTAGGACTTTTTTGGGTTTTTCGTTAATATTATAAAAAATTATGAATGGATCACGATACTTCCAAAAAAACTTACAAATTGTTTTTTATAGACCCTGATTGGACCATTTTTCAATGAGAAAAGTCGGAAAAACGCTTCTAAACTACCATTTTTTAAAAGTTTATATCTTTGTTAATTTACAATATTAAGGGCAGATTTTTCAGAAAATGATTGTTTATCATGTGTTCTTCAAACAAGAAGAAGATGAAATTTGTCGCATTAATAGTGTTTGCACAATTGCAGTATAAACAATGTAGGCCATTATCTTGCATAATGCGCCCAATTAACCTGAGTAGCCCGTTTTAAATTTACCAAACGTATTCTGAAAGTAGACCTTAAAATCTACAATTCGTATATCTGCGAATCAACCTTTTTTAATAAGGTTGATAAAGTATAATAAAAATGCTTCAGAACATAGCGCGAAACGCGTAAATTTGCGGCCGACACCGATGGTAAATTTGCCAGAAGGCGGTAGTGACGGAAGCAGCAGCCTGTCGTTCTCTTCTCCTCCGCATTATACAAGATAATAGCCTAAATTATTTATACTGCGATTGTGCAAAAACTATTAATGCGACAAATTCCATCGTCGGCCTGTCTGAAGTACACATACTAAACAATAATTTCCTAAAGATCTGCCCTAAATATTGTAAATTAACAAAGATATGAAATTTTGAAAAATAGTAATTTTTAAGCGTTTTCCGACTTTTGTCTGTGAGAAATGGTCCGATCACGGTTTTCAAAAACCATTTTGTAGGTTTTTTAATTCTCTACAAATGTTTCGTTGGAAGTATCGTGATCCTTGAATAATTTTTTATAATATCAACGAACAACCCACAAATTCCAAATTTATTGTTATTGTTGTTTATACAAAATGCGCAAAAATTTCCTTGCCTGATAATTTTTGTATGTTATACACCTATATGCTACCCTTAAAGCCACTGTGGATGTCGCTTGCTGAAATTCAATAACAATAAAAAATCTCTATTGGTTGGGCTAAAATTGTTTTATGGAGCGCGCCGCTGTATGGAGTTGTATGACTTTAATAAGTGAGAACTTGTGTTACGTTGTTTTAAATTTAGTGAAACAAAGTGGATTTAATGATCGTGTTGTGGAGTGTGGAGTTATGATTTTAGTACCGTTCCTGTTAACTCTTCAATAATTATGGTTTATTTTATTCTTTAATCTGCAAGAAACTTGCTCTTTCAAGAAAATATTTATGGCCTAGAAATGCATTAAAAACTATTTATTTCATAGAGTTTATACATATTTTTTCATTCCCCATACCCGTTGTTGTTAAATTCTTGGTAATGTTCTTTTCGACTTCTTATGACCCCTCCCAAAATGAAGTCCTGTATCCGCCCCTGTTACCAATCAGGTAATTAACATAGAGGTGTATATAACATCTATGAGTAGGCCTACATTTCACATTATTGCAACTGTTTTGATATATATTTAACGGTTAAACCAGTGTATACAGTAAATTAAAACACAGAGGATCTTGTCATAGTGTTAGGCTTATGATCCAAATCAGTTGTTTTATCTATAATGGTCTCATGTCACTTTCGTTCGCAAAACTATTAATTTTGTTCATTATTTTTACAGTTTTCAATTTTTAAATAGGAACTGTAAATATTTCCGTGGTGAAAAGTAGCCTGGATTAATCTCTGAAAACTCGCCTCTCCATGCAAATAAAAGTTTCGTCAAAATTGGTTCAGCCATTCGGGAGATTAGCCCGGACAAACAAACAGACAGACAGACATACCAAAAATTAAAAAATGCATGTTTAGGTTTTGGTAAAGTGTGACCATATGAGCTTAGAAAAAAGTATTTATTTCGAAATCACAGACACTTTAATTGTATTTATATGTATAGATGTATGGTAATTTAATAGGACTTTTGAGGAAAGTTTAAATATTACGATATCTATAAAACCAATTAAATGAAAAGATGAATTTTTGAGTTCTGATTGTTGTAATAACAAAAAAAACTAAAAAAGACTTGGTGATTTTTTTTACCAATCCCAAGTGTTAATTTATTTCAAGCAAAACATTGTATGTTAAAAAAATCTCAAATAGTGGAAAACCTAACATGTCAAAAAATTTTACCAATTTTGGTACAGTTCAATTTTTTCGATTAAACATTTTAGTTTTTATGGTAGGCCTATAGTAAAAGTTCAAAACAATGATATTTTACACAAAAGTTACTTTACATTAGAAGTTTGTAAAATTGCATGCAGTTTATTTGCTCTCTTGAAAAAGTTATTCTTACGACAATTACAGGATTTGCAGCATCACCGTCGATATGTTGAGTCTTAAAATTGCTTTGCATGAAATTTTAAATTGTAAATAGTGAGTGTGAAGACAGTCTATATTTTGTTTTTGTCACTTGCTATACGAATTGTAAATTTTTGTCGACAGCAAAAACAAACAAAAAAGTAAATAAATAAAGTTCTTTTAATTGTTTTGACTCGGTCCCTAAGCTGTCAAATAATAAAATAATTCGACCACGCAGCTGAACCGCTGACGTGAATTTCCAAAATGAAGTTTATGTGTCTTAAGGCTTCAACGATCTATTTCTGAAATTGATTTGCTCACAAAGGATCTGCATAGCTGCCTGAGCCTCCAGCTTCGACTCAAGCACGGCTTCGTTCCAATCGCAGTGGAAAAACTCGCTCGGATAAAATGAACCTTAACCATTACCAACTTAACTTAAGTCATCCTTACCTTCCAATGATGAAACAAAAGCAGTTTGGTCGGACTTTGGCGTTACCCAGGGTGACCACGAGGAGGCGCCCGACGTTCCACCCCCTGCAAAGTGCAATTTAAATTTAAAAACATTTCTTAAATATACAATAACATACAAATCAAGGGTTAGGGGTCAAACCCCTCCCCCCACGAAATCACAAAATTTAGTAGTAAATATAAATACTAGGTTTAAAAAGTGCAAATTAAATTATAAAATAGACAAGACAACAGAGGATCCAGCAACATATTTTACATCATTGTGCATACTGATATTTAGATTTACTTGATTAAACTACAACGTACAATACACATGGATGCAGTAGGTTACAGCCTTACTCTCTTGATCTTATCTAAAATAAGAAAACTATGAAGGTTCAACAAAAATACTTTACTCTAACAAAACACGCAATGCTCTGAGCATTGAACAATCTCCCAATACTTGGGTTGGCATGCAAACCAATAAAATAAGCCAAATTTTATCAAAATCGTTAGAGCCATTTTAAGAAATTTTTATTTTTCTCATTTTTTGCCATTTTGGGGGAGAGGGGGTAAAACCCCTTGAAATCCAAAATTTGAAAAAATGGAAAAAAACGTCCAGAACTACACCTACATACCAAATTTTATCAAAATCGGACCGTTGGTATGGTCCAGCTCTGTAGCCTACACATCCTTACAGATACACGGACGCACTAACAGACATCACCCAAAAACTACTTATTTGGGTTCAGGAAGCACCAAAATAAATAATTTCTGTAAAAATATTTTTGGGTTCAGGGAGCACTAAAACAGATAATTCCACTAAAAATTCAAATTCGAAAATTTGGACGAAAACAATACTTTTGCCATATACTACGTATATGGGGGAGAAAGTAAAAATGTATAAATATTTATTAATGGATGTTCATTGATTCGTGGTCACTTATGATTGGTTGATCTACCTGAGGAAGGGAAGGGGGAAGGATAAGTCTGTTTAGTTTTACAGAATCATTCTTGTTAGCATTAGTTTATATTTAAAACATTCCGATGATGGCAACTTGGTTAACGAAATGTACATCAGGGAACTAGAATAACTATATCAATAAATGTTTTTCAGTTTATTTGTGTATTGTTATTCACCGAACTTGTGGTTGGGGCTTCAGTGTTTCTTATATTTAATAGTTTAAAATTATTTTGTTGTTATCATTATAAAAATATTTTGTACAGTACTTGCATTAACGAACAAAATAAATGAATAAATCTTATACAATAAGTCAGCATAGCCTTAAACGTTCGGTGACTCTATTGATCCCTATTCGTGGAGATCTTCTGGGCCGAAATTCGTGGGGGTTGGCGAGCGGAGCGAGCAGGGGGCAAAGCCCCCTCCCTAGTGCTCCTAAAAATTTATTTTAAAAATCAAAATTTCAATTATCAACATTTCAATAAAACTTATATTCATAAAATTATAACACATACATACACAATTTAATACGAGTATCTACAAAGCTCATTTTTCCATCCCTTGATATGACTTAAGCCAGTACAACTAATTTAAATGTGGTATTCATTTATGTAATAATAAACTACAATGAATGTGGCAAAAAGTACCTCCCCCATGGCGTAGAAAGCAATGAACTTTAACAACCGCTTTATTTGTTTTTAAAAACATTGAATTATTTTGTTTCTTTAAACTCTTTAGGGAGTTTGTTCATGAAACGGGCACCAGTCTCAGCCGGTAGCTTGTCGAAAGCTTTTAATCTGTGCTATTTGCCAATTAAGTCATTTTTATGACAGGTATTGTATGCATGCACATCAGCTTTTTGAGTCGCAGAACTCTTACACTTAATGTAAAATTACTTCAATAATGTACATCCAGGGAAAGGTCAAAATACCTAGCTGTTTTAAAAATCTCTACAAGAATCACGATGGCCCAAACAAGCCATAATTTTTACTGCTTGCTTTTGTAAACTGAAGACCCTTCGGATCATTTGCTTTGTTGAATTACTCCACAGAACAATTCCTAGGTGAGAAGAGAATAGACCAAAAAAGAGAACTTTGCCAGTGACCTGAGTAGAAAAACTACTAAACTCAGTGTTTTGCACAGTTCATTCTAAAAAAAAAACAGTAAAAAAAATAAAAAAATATTTTTTACCTTAGTTAACCTTAGTTATTCACAAAAATAAAGAAATATATAGTTTTTTCAAATTTTATCACTTCTTGGTCCTAAAAGGGTTAACCCTTTGTCGCCTGACGGTACTTTTAAGTACCACCCAATTTAATGCCTTTATAAAAGGTAACAGTGGCTTTATCTACAAGTTGAGCCATGGAGGTACTTTAGAGTCCATTGCAGGTCTGTAAAACATCAGGTCTACACCTAGTTTCAACAAATGCCACCAGAAAGCAGGACTTGCTTTCAATTGACAATTTATATGGTGTGATTTCCCCAATTTTTTAAAACATGTTCTAGTCTTTCATTTGTCAGTATTTTGTATTAAAAGTTTAGCATATTGCTTTAAATTAATTACTTAACTTAATAAGAACTGATCTAAGTTATTATTATAAACCTCTCACACATACAAATTAGACAGATTAAAACTTAAGAGCAACCAAGCAAACTTCCAATAACCGCTCCTAGATGGTGCTGACAAACTATCTTTTACTTTACACGGAATATTTATACCGATAGTAAGTTTTGTTAATTTGTCATTTTTCTTTCATGAAGCCGTAGTCTAGTGGTAAGGAAGCGTCTTTCTGATCACAAGATGCCGAGTTCGAATCTAGGCTAGGGAGACCAGATATCTAATCATATCTGTGGTTTGAGGGTAGGAGGGCGGAAGTAAAGCAACGGTGGTTGGCTCGCTTCCAAGCTGACGGGATATGACTAGATATCTGGTCTCCGGGTGGGGCTGTTTTGTGTAATTTTGTTTCTAAAACTGTTCGAACTGTAAAAACAACAAAGAGAGGAGAGCAAGAAAATCTCAAAGTAAGTCTGGGAACTTATACATGAATACTTACAGAGGGTCAGACTAGTGTCCTTCCATTGCTTGTGGAGAATCTGAAATTTCATGCAAGTGCAGTGCCAAAGTTTTCATGCAAGGGTAAGCAATCTATAAAGCAAAGCAATGGTAAAGATCTGAGGTTAGTAAAGCATCCGACAGAAATAACTTACTTTCTACATCTCTACAATCGATTCCACGTTCACCATGCAGTACAGGTCTTACGGGAGAATTAATAGACATGCTACTACCATTACAGTGAACACCACGTTTATTGTCATGCGGGTTGCATCAACTGACCGAGCGTTGCATGGGAGATGATGTTTTTTTGTTGGCTGGTACAGCTGAGACTGTCGAATGGACAACATGGCTTATGGGCGCTTTGTACTGCATGGTAAACGTGGAATCCAGTGTAGTATGGTTGGTTTAGACTTATATTCCCAGCTAAATAAACCTACTGCACTGCTGTATACAGCAAAGGTTGTCACACTCGCACAAGCACAGCTCACTTATACAAAAGCAGTGCAACACCGACCTCTTCCAGTCGTATGACTCGGTAGCAGCTGATGCCAGTATAAGTTAGGGGTTCAAATCTGGGAACCTAAGGAGTATGAAATTACACCAACCATCTACCATGAAAGGTTTGAAAAAATTTCCACAATTCAAAATTTGAGATTTTAATTAAGTGAAATGGTTATTTTGGAGTTACAACTAAAGTAATTTTTTTATGAGTTGTGAGTGTAAATCTTATTTGCCGAGTTTGCAAACCGGTTTTGTCAACCGTATTTAAAAGAAGCCACACAGTAAAGCAAAAAATGGATGTAAAAATATCTTTGAAGCGATGTAACTTTTTTTAATTTTTACTTTTATCCAAAAACACTTTAGAATATTCTCTAGCGATTAATCAAGTCATTTTTAATATTAATTAATTGCTGAAGAGACGATACTTTTCATTATCGGTATAAATTGCATAATTTGTTTAAAGTAGTTAACCTATAGGCCATAAGTGATTAGAAGATCAATACAATTACAGTAGTTTACCTGTAGGTTAGGTTTTAAATGATTCCAGATCAATGCAACAGTTATAAGATGTTAAAATTATACAGTAATAACAAAATGTTAAGTGGAAACACAACAACTAAGGCAATATAATACTAACACAATACTGTTAAAAAACCTCAATTGTTGTGAGCAGAAGTTAGGAGACGACAGAATTTGCAGGTAATAGCAAGTGGTAGGCCGAGCAATGGTTGCAGGCCTTACAAACACCAGGTAACCTATATCTGATGCTATAGCACCAGCGCCTTCTAGCCTTTCTCATCTCTAATCACATGTTTTTCTTCCATAGGGGAATCACATCACAAGAGTTTGCAAGAAAAGTGCACAATGCAATTAAGTCATGCATTAACTGTCAATTCCAATGTTTCCGAACACATTTCAAGTTTTTAATGATTGATAACAGATTTTGTAAAAAATGAGGGTGATGTAAGCACCAGCTGCCACTGCTATACAGTAGAGTCCCGAACTAATTGGGACAGAACACTGTTCGGATTAGCGGGAATTTGGAATAGGCGGATTTCATAAATAATATCAACGTATTGACATTAATGGGTAAATAATGTGAGGGGACATCTGCTAATGGCAGCTCTGTACAGCGTTGATCGGCTTGTGAACAGGTTCAGTGAAAGTCGGAAAGCCTTCAATGACTCATAGCGCCGAGACATTACCTACCCCGCTCCCTCCAGCGTTTCAAACATATTTATGAATCACTGCACTGAGCGCTAGTCTAGTCGTATCTAGTTCAGTGTTTACTCTAGGGGAGTTTGATAAACAGTGAGCGTTTATTACAAATTTATCGATGCAAACAGACCGACTTGGAGGAAAGCGAGGAATAGGGCAAGGCTCAAACTAAAATCATATCACACACAGACGCGGCAAATGCTTTTGACCTCGTGCTACGCTACGTCAAACAACACGCTTCATCAACACCAAATGATGTTATGTTCATGCGGCGATGGCGGAACATTGCATCCTCAAGTCGATTCAGTTCTCACAGAAAATAATCACTGACATTACTTCTTAAAAGCGTGTGTAAATTAGTAATGCTTTGTGTTCACTATATTACATAACACATTTCGTGATTGATGAACTAGATACTTCAGTTTAATGAATTCCAAGGAGTGAAGCTTTTAGTCAGAAATTTTACCGCCCTGTGTGCGCACTTTAAATTTTATGAACGGCGACGGTAACTAATCTGCAGCAGACAAAAATCGCTGTGTGTTCCAGTCCTATGGAGTTAGAGACAGCGCACAGAAAGATTTGGCGGAGGTGAGTCATGGTTGCTATTCTAAATTATTCTAAAATAGGCCTGAATCACAATTAGAAGTGGAAAAGTATATATACCTATATAATTTGAAAGTACTTTTGGAAAACCTAAAATGTGATATTTTGCATCTTAATTTTTAAAAATTTTCTATACCTGCCCTGTTTGTTTAACCCCTCCCATACGGTTGTTCTGGTTACGCCTATGGCTAGCTAAGGTCAGTACTTTAAAGGAGATTAATTGAAACTCTTTGTAAGCTTATAACGTTGTAACAAAATTATTCACTGTATTGCTTTTATCACATATCCTACCGTTACATCAGGGTATCATTTGAAAGGGTTCTTGCACTACATAAAAGTTGGATTTTAATTCCAGGAAAATAACTTAACTTAGGCCCTTTCCCGAGTACTTCTGGAAAGGAAGTTCAGCGTGGTTGTACCGAGCAATTAAAACTTTAACAAAATGTTAAATGATTTTCTAAAATTGATAAAAAAAGATCTGTAAATAATAATTCTGACACAAAAAAAAAGATAACAGGACAACAGTTTCAGAGAGACAAGCATGAAATTTACAAATCTGGTTTTCCTATTACTGAGACATGCTATGGTTATACTTCTTGCCAAATAGTAATCAGATAAGGTGTGACATTCATTTTAAACAAGTGCATGCTTATGGATGGGCCACAAGCCAGTTGATGTTTGCAGTTGTGTTCATGATTAGTTAATTAGCTACGACTTACGTTCTAGAGCTGTTTTATTCTACAGCACATTGTTGTAATAAAATACTGAATTTGTTTTCAAACGAACAACAACCACACAGTTTTGTCAACTGACATACTGCCCACCCAGTGTTTTTAACATCAATAAAATAAACTGACTTACATATTGATTACAAGATGAAGTTGAATCTCTTAGGACACTTTGCTCCAGAATTGTAGCTTTCTGGATCTGGAATCAAACGAAATTAAACTTGAAGGTTTGTGTTTAACTAAAATAACAAGTTTTTTAACAGACAGTTTACACATCAAAACACGTGAAATTTGTTAAAAGTGGAGGTTAATCTTTTAATTCAGTTCAATAGACTTCATAGCAGAAGAAGATTTGATGTTGTTTGCTAAAGAACACAAGAGAAAGTTATCTTTTGCAATTACAATCAATTGAACATTTTATTAGGTGTATCTTGATTCATTTTGTTGTACATATTGAAACATACTTTTTTCTGTTTTGTGTGTTAACACTCTCAGTGTTAATATAATGCATAAAATGAACTTGAAGTTTTATACCAATTTTTTGATGAGCTTAAAACCTGAATGTAAAATTAGTTTTCAAACTCAATCCTTTTTTAATTTAATCATGAGTTAAATTATTTTCCTGGGGAGTATTCCATGTCCCCGACCAGGGGCGGAGACCCCCCCCCCCCAACATAAATCCTGGATTCGCCCCTGTCATTGACTAGAATATTCTCATATTTCAATTGTTGTAGCCCAACTTAACCCTTTTAGTGCCAGGCCCAATATGCAAGATTTGTCTAAAAGTGCCAAGCCGTTTTTGCACTTTTGTAGTGCTTTTATATAACACTTCATAACTTATAAACTATTCATGCTATACTAATAAAAATTTTAACTCATCTAAAAAATACTATAATGATGTTGATACTCAGATTGAAACTGGTCTACCTTTATTAAAAAAATTCACAAACAGCTGGTTTTAAAACAAAAATTTTGTTAAAAACTGAGTTTGGAGTGCCATAACACTATTTGAATCATTCATTATCATATTAAAGCATAATTATTATTATTAAAGAAGAATATATTTTATACATTATTAGAAAAAATCATAAAAATCCACTCAAAAATAAAAAAATACATTAAAAAAAACAAAGTTTATATCACGCGCCTTTTTTTTACAATAACACAATTGGTAAAGAAGAGTAACTATTTATACTAATTAAAAGTAAATATTGAGTCACTACCATTTTTATCTTTAATTTATAAATAAATTCGAAGAAATTTTAAGTAAAACAAAGAAATGAAGTAAACACACTACGCCTAAATAGTTTATAGTAAACAAAGTTTGTAGGTTAGCTAGGCCTAGCCTACAGTAACTATCACTAAAGAAACACAAATTAAGAATATATTAAACTAAATGAACATCAAAAGTTAATTCAAATAAAACACAATACCAAAAAACACAAGTCTATTGTCCTAAAATGTATAAAAATACAATAAACATTCTAATAAACACAACAGTAACAATGTTTCAACTCAACTACGCTTGGGCTAATTTTGGATGTTGTAGACAATTTATCAAGAAATTATGTATGCAGAGATTTTCCGAGATGATAAGATAGATTAGAGAGGATACCGATTTTTCGCCAGACCTTGCGTCTGCTAGGCCGGAACAGCTGTTCACTAAATCGATAGTATTTTCTGTCCAAATAAGATTATTTTTACATAGGTTTAGAGCTGAAAGATTGCTTTATACAACTAAGTGAACGCCATCGCCATCTGTTAGAATTCATAGGAACTATGTGCACAAATACTAAATGCGCAGATACAATCGGCGTTGGCACTTCTTGCATACGTATGTTGCGCCGATCGCATCGGCGCGTGGCACTAAAAGGGTTAAATAATTTGTCAGTTGAGGAAATTTAAAATTTAACATTGGGTTTCCAAAATTGAGTTTTCTTGGTACCATTCCTCATTGTTAACATTTTGTAACGGTATAAGGCCATTCGATGTGGGGTAGGGAACGGAATATTCTCATATTTGAATCACTGCTGTCCCTCAAATAGTTTGTGAGATAAAGTAATTTAACATTGGTTTCCCATAATAGTACTCTTCGATCTTCGTAACTTTTCGTAATGGTGTAGGTCCATTCGACATGGTGTCGTGGATGGAATGTTCCCATATTTTAATCAATGCTTTACCTCAAAAGCCTCAGATAGTTCTTCAGGTACAACAATTTTAAATATAACATTGGTTTCCTGTAAGAAAATTGTGTTTTCCTGTATTTAAATATGAGAAGTCTGGTTCGAGATGACAAATCGTAATAGAATGGAAAAATTTTTTACATTGGAGGTACGAGGACAGTATTTAAGCGATAAAAAGTCGTTTTAGAGGCAGTGGTGAATAAAACTTCTACGTAAATCAAGCAATCAACTACCAACGTTAGTAAATTGTTAACTTTGGATTATAACAAAAAAAAAGAAGGATTTATTCTAGAAATGGTGAAAATTTATGAAGACATAATTTTACACTCGATTGTACAGTGATTTCTTGGAGAATTATTTATGAGATATTACATTTAAACTTCAATTTTTCCTATTTTTATCACAATTCATCCTTTACAAACTTTATATTCTAATAGAGGCCACAGACGATCAACTTGGTCGCCAACCTTGTTGCCAACCACGTTGGTGCAACGGATGACACGAGATGTTGACAAACAAATTGCCAACTTCATTATATTGATGTTATATTTGGCTCCGTCCACCAAAATCAAACCTGTTTGATCTTACCTCAACATTGTCGACAACATGTAATATCAACCACCAACCTGCCCACAGACGTTCAACATCGTCATCAACATTGTTGGCAATAAGGTTGGCGACCAAGTTCATCATCTGTGGGCCCCTTAACACATAAGAGGGTATGACAAAATGTTGTTAATACGTGAGGAGGACAAGCGCCTGCAATATGCCAATAGAGAGCTCAGGGGCCTTCTGGTGACTCCTAACAATAGTCCCATTAGAATTACTGTACAATGAAAACTTTTTATTTCTTACCTATCATCGTCCGACCCTCTGCTTCTGAAGTTCTCCGAGAAGCACTGAAGCAGTTCCAGTTCTCTATGTAACAGGTACAGTTCTCTATGTAACAGGTACAGTTCTCACAGTAGCAGTAAAGGTTTTCACACAATGAATTGAGTACATGATTCTGTGTACGAATCCAAGGCCATAACTATTTTAAACAGAATTTTTGTAGTTAAGTAAAACAAAATCAAATGATCAATGTTTTCACAAGAATATGCTGTGTTGAAAAGAAATATGTGATTTGTCCGTTAAAATAATGTTAAACCATTTGTTCTCGTCATTTTTTATCTCAGAACCAAAAGCAAAACTGACTGCAAAACAAAATATCTTTTTTGGAAATAAGATTAATTAGGCCTACTATTTGTGTTTAAATGTGTTGTGATTTCAATAAAATGAAGTACAGTGACAAATATTCTCAAACAAAAAATCACTATAGTTCAAAAGTTTAAGTGTACACATAAATCACAAGTTCTACTTCACTATCGCAATCTTCATAAAAACACAATAATTACGTACAATACTTACCATTTGCACCAATGAATCCTATTAGTCAATTCTTCAAATTTTCATCTTCTTAAAACAAACAATCCAAAAACTCTTAATGATCTCCATCCATAGGTTTCGTTTTAAACCGAACGTAACAACGAAAATAATATTTAAACAACATTAAAAAGAGCCCATACCTGAAAATACTACAGACTCAAAACTACACAATGTATACAAATCATAAATTAATACAAATACAAATCATAACTCACATACAAATACAAAGCATAAATTATATATATGTACAAATAACCTATGTCACATTATTAAAATTCCTAACAGGGACCGCGGTATCTAAATTCACCCCCCAAAATCTAATCCAGCCCCACGGGTGTGAGGTCTTACGGCTGAAGATCAATCAGGCCTAACAGAGTACACCATCGACAATTTGTGAGATATAAACTCTGATAAGTCTGACTAGCTGAAACAGAAACACATGAAGTTAGTATGAATCAACTACTACTACTTCTATCTACTGTGACTCTCCGTTGATTGTGGTCAAATCCTTTTTGGCCCCTTTCGTAGTTTCATATTTTAACCTTAGTTCATAAAATCCTATTTCATAAATAGGTTTCTGATTTTTTGTATGGTTTATAAACAAGTTAAATTTATTTCCTTAAAAATACTAAACCAGAAATTACTGTTCCATCTATTTAAAACATTACCAGTTTAATTTAAAACAAACTAATGGAAACTACAAACAACTAATAAATATTTTTTATAACAAATACTTAAAAAGTGTTCTTAAAATTTTTTAAAACTCAAAACTATTTAATTGTTTTAAAATTAACATTTTAATAAAAAATGTTTATGAAAAATAAAGTCAATAGTAAAAAATATATAAATTCCACCCACCCTTAAATATTAATAAAAAATTCCTTTAGTACAAAAAGTATTTAAAAATTTTGAAATCAAAAATAATAATTTTTGGAGGAAAATCTTCTTTAACAGAGAATCATTCTTGTTGGAGAATCAATCTTGAAGTTTCTATCTAAGTTAGTACATGAAAGAACAGTCAGCTAAACTTGTAAGGACACAATACATTCTGAATATATTGACTTTTATGAAGATTATAAATGAAAATATGTTTACTTCGACGCGTTTCGGAACTCGTTAAAAACACTTTTAAGTACATATCACTGCACTACACAGAACGATACTGCACTACACGGTACGACACTGCACGGAGCGACACTGCCCTACACGCAACGACACTGCACAAAACGAATTATAAGTTGCACGAGCACCATCGCATAGTTTGTGAGATACGGGATGAATCATTAATTTTTGGTGCACACCATCACATAGTTTATAAGATATGGAATGAATTATTATACATCAGGTTAACGCCATAGCGTAGTTTTGTGAGATAAAGGATGAATCATTAATTTTTGGTGCACACCATCACATAGTTTATAAGATATGGAATGAATTTAGTATACATGATGTGAACGCGATAGCGTAGTTTGTGAGATAAAGGATAAATCATTAATTTTTGGTGCGCACCATCACATAATTTATAAGATATGGAATGAATTATTATACATGATGCGAACGCCATAGCGTAGTTTGTGAGATACGGGATGGATCATTAACTTTTGGTGCGCACCATCACATAGTTCATAAGACAAGGACTGAATTAATATACATTGGATGCACACTATTATGTAGTTTAGATAGGTCGAACAAATTATTGTACAATACGTGCACGCCTTAGCGTAATTTGTGAGACACGGGCTGAATTATTAGTTTTTAGTGCACACTAACAAATATTTTATACGACATGGAAAGATTGATGCAAACTATGACGTATTATAGGCTGGTTGCGAACCATAGTGGTGTTTGCAAGACTCGGAACAAATTATTACACGTTGGGCGTGCATAGCGTATTTACGAGATTATAATCTGGTGGAGGCTACCATCGCGTAGTTTTCGAGACACGGAACGAATTATGTGTTCACCAAACGTCATCGCGAAGTTTACGAGACACCGTAACATATTTTCAAACTATAAAATTATAAATAAACATGTTTTCTGTATAACTTTATGTTGCAACATCATGCTTTTAATTTGTTTTAATTAAATTAAAAACAGAAAATATTTGGCAAAATTATAATTTATTTTGAATTTCAGGTTTAAAGTGTTCAGTCATTTAAAGTGATTAAAAATCTTGTTTACAGAGCTTGTAGGTAAAGTTGGCTTGGATCCTAAACTCAACATCTCTCTTGCAGTATAGGAACCTCTTACCAGGACGTAGAGGCATATATTCCAGTATTAAATATAGACCTCTAGTTATAGTGATTAAATTATTATTTGGTTCACATGATTCAGACACTAGGAAAGCTTTATAGAAGGAAACATATTATGAAATCAAATTATTATAATCTGGGTATTTATTTAGTTTTAAAAGGGGTTGCATTTTGCACTATTAAAAATGAAGTTCGGGTAACCAGCACTTAAACGCTATAAATTGTAACTTGTAAATTACAAAATGAATTTAGTTTTTAGTAGAGTCCTTTGTAATGTTGGCTTTTATATGTATTTTTTACTGAGGGTGAGCACAGATCTCAAGCAAATATTTAATATTAAGTTATTTAATTTACCTAGGTGATTGCGAAAATTAAAGATTTTGTAACTTTTATTCAGTCAAGTATGTATGACCTTTAAGTCAAACACTGAATGTATTTTGTATTAAAGATAAACTATACATGTTGGATCAGAGAAAACCAAGCAAAACATACAACTAGTGGTTAAAACATTCCATCGCAAGACAATGAACCAATCTAAAGATACTAAAAAACAATGAACAACAACAACAACAACAACAACCTTGTGAAAATAGACAATAATGGAACAATAAAAACAAAACCCAACAGCTGTTGCGTACGACAGTAAAGCTAATGACTGTAGACAATAATGGAACAATAAAAACACAATAAAATAGCTGTGAAGTATGACCATACCAATCTATTACAATGGACAAAACAAAAATCCAACAGCTGCAATGTTTGACAATATCTCGACAACATCCTAACAGTAACAAGAAACCATACAACTACCAAAAATATAAACCAAATAACAAACAACTGCCACAAAATACATGATCATCCAAATCATAACCACCGAACTGCCAATAGAAGTTATACACAGTTGGAAAATATCTACGAAAATCCTAACTGAAAACCAAACATAATGAATTCAAACCTAAGTCAACAGTTTTAACCATAAAGTTTGTGCTTTGCCTGTTTCACTGATCACTGTATTCGGTGATTATTCTAATAACACGATTTATTTCAGAAGTTTGACAACAGTTCATGCATACAATCAACATGTAAAGAGAAAGGGAAAAATCATTGCTTAATAAGTTTTGAAAATTAATAAATGTGCAAAACAATTGAAAACACTGGCAATGATTGGCATCCAAGTTTACTGAATAGTGAAAAGCCTACACAGTAAGATAGGTTAGAGAATGTAGCAGTTTAGAAATAGATAGTGTAAGGAAACATATTAAATAGTTTGATCAGCAGAGAGAAACAGGTTTAGTACTACAGAGGAAGAGCTTTTGATCCAGGCCAGAGTGACAGTTTAACTAAATGTTTTGTGTAATCTTTTATATTTTTAAAAGGTTTAATTAAAAATTGATAAAGTGAATTTAAAATTGATTGCTTTAGATTTGAAGAAACGTACCATGTTAAAATAAAATATTACAGCATATTTATTTTTAACGTTTTGGTAGAGTCAAAAGTTATTTTCTTTAAAATGCATTAGTTGTATTACATTTGTGTGAGTTTCATACTATAAGATTGTTTTAATTTTAGTAGAAATTTATAAATATGTAAGTAACGTTTTTATGAATAACTGATCTCAGTAAGTATGCAATTTATTACAGAAAACATGGTTAGTTCAAAGAAAAAAACCTAAAATAATTAAAAATCATTCTTTAAGAAAAGTAATGAAATAGAAGCAGGGAGGTGTTTTCGTGCGAATGCGCAAAGTATATTTTTGTAAATGTTAAAGGGAGAAACCGATTATGATATTGAGATACCGACATCGATTACAACAAGACGGACGATTTCGACTTCTATTCCATTACATTTCATGGGTTCACCATCACACCTTTGTCGTGAATTAGTTGGACACGGAGGCGGGGAGGCACTACTCTACCTTAAAGCTAACATGCGATGGGCTTCTCCGTACCTGAAAATAAAAGTACATACAACCCCGACCTCCGCAAAGCATGCAGAGAGCAAAGGTGCGATGGGACAAGTTTAGCTGACGTGTTGGACTTAAATAAAACTCACCGAGCTGCGACACTCGAACCTGAAACAAACAAAAAACAAGATATTAAGTTACTGTATAATTTGCACGATATTAACCCTAGAATCCCAAAGCTTCGTCTGGTAGACAATGGTCGCCATGTTTTTGTTCATCCTCCCCGCTACGTTGTAGTGTCCGCCCCCACCACTCCAGTATCTTTATTTGCCACCCCAAAGGCCACGCATCTGAAACCGGTTGTGTGTGTATATCTGTGCGAAAACAGTGATCGCGCAGTCTTGTACACGAGGTGTTGGGAGTGGTGTTAGTTTTCGAATAACATTGCGTCGTCTGTCACAATAACATTGCAATGCCAATATCTTGCATCGAGAAGTTCCTGATACTCAACCTGTACAACAAGAACCTCAGGGAAGAAAAATTTGCTCATTCTGCCCATCCAAGAAGCATCGAATGACGAGATTCTTATGCAAGCGCTGCTCAAAAGCAATGTGTGATGACTATCAAGGACAGTGGTGCTTTCAAAGTGTTCAAAAGCAATAAACTGGTTCAAACTGTGTCAGTTGTATGTATTACATGTCATTTGTGTTGTTTAAGTTCTAATACAACGGATTACTTTCTTCTTTGTAATTATTTATTTAATTTATTTTACCCGTAGATAAAGTCGTCTCGTAGATTAAGCGTTAGGAATAATGAAACTTTTATAAGTGTTGGGATTCTAGGGTTACTGTAGAATTAAAATAATTTGAAAATTCAAAATTTTTACATGAATTTGATCAAAATAACCCAAACCTTATTCTATTTGAAATTGGTTTTCTACAACAAAAGAAAAACTAAAAAACCTTTAATCCTAGGTCTATAGTTACTGTGCTGTTGATAAAGTTGTCCAAGTTAATTTCAGAACCCAAAAACTATTTGCATTATTGTCAATTATTTGGAAATTTATGAATTCATTACCATCAAATGTAATCGTCTAAACAACACGTGTTTCAAACATGCATTACAACAAATTATACCCTGTTAGTGGACCCTGCAATGCCTTGTTATTGCTTGATTTTAGTATATTAAATATATACTTAGATTAAATTAACAAACACAATTTAGTGAATGTGTTGAAAAGTTAATTTTGAAGTGGCTTAAATAAGATTCTTATGATCAGGGCTGGTGCACGTATTAAACAAATGGGTGTTCAATGGTACTGTAATTTATTTATCCCATTTCATCTCTTCGACTTGAGTATTCGAATTGTAAATGATTTTTTATAATATTATCACTTAAGAATAATATTGCACAATTTGAGTTTTATAACTAGTACGAAGTTAGTTTAATGTATATTTCTTGTTTAGGGGTAGCTACCCCTATTTCAACCTCTTACATTGTAATGTCTAAACACTCCAGACATTAATATGGATAATATTTGAAACCACAGGCGTAACCAGAACAACCGTTTGGGGGGTGGGTTACAACAACCAGGGGAGGGTGTACGGAATTTTTTTAAAAATTAAGATGCAAAGTAACATGTTTTAGGCTTCCCAAAAGTACTTTAAAGTAATATAGCTATGTATAATTTTCCACTTCTAATTATTGTGATTCAGGCAACAAGTAATATAATTTAGAATAGCAACAATCCTCAAGACTCATCCTCCGCCAAATCTTTCCGTGCACTGCCTCTAACCCCATAGGCTTGGAACACACAGCATTTTTTTGTTGGCTGCGGATTAATTATCGTCACCGTAAAATTTAAAGTGTGCACACAAGGCGGTAAAATTTCCGACATCGGCGCCGTTTAAAAGCCTCATTGGGATTCATTAAACTGAAGTGTCTAGTTCATCAATCACGAAGTGTGATGTAATGTATTATTTCTTTTGATGTTTTATTGATATGAACAGAGAGCAACTCTTGTTTCATTGTTATTCCATCACCGATTGAAAAAGAAGCAAAAAAATATACTTATTTGGGTTTATCCAATCAATTAATAAAATAAGAGAAGATTTTGGAGCATTCTACACTATGTTTTCTGATTTGAGGAACTAGAAGAAACATTTTTCAATTATTTAAGAAGTCGGTTTCGTCATTTGAGGAACTGGACACGCGGCTGAAGGATAGTATTCTACAAAAAAAATTACAAAATAAGGAAAATTGGCGTGCATTTGGTCACGTTCGACGGAGATGGTGGAAGATTTTAAGAAGGAAAAATTACATAATTCTACTTACATCCAAAAGCTAACCTTTGAAAGTTATTAAAGCAATGCAATTAATCAAAATCTGGGTGTATAATTATTTGTTAGTTTAGGTGAATGGGGGGTCATAGAATGTACTGGAGTTAATTTAGAGAATTCCAGTTCACTAGGATGTAACAAATGGCAAAGCTGGGAATCAGTCTTCTGCCTGGCTCCAGTGTTCAGCCCTGAATAGGTCTAAAAGCTCATAACACTTATTTTAAATTTTTTCTTAAGTGTTGAAACCTTTTTTAAAAGGTTCCTTTCATGTGTTTCTATGCAAGATGAACAGTATGTCAGCACGACAACATTGGTTTCTTCCTTCTTGCAAAAAAGGTTGCATTTTTGTTTACAACTCTTCACAGACTTCTTGGACCTGGAAACTTTTGAGACAGATGATTTTGAAAGGTTTTTTTATAAACGTTAAACAATCATTTAACTGCTCGAAGAAATACAACATGCATATCTCATGAAGTGCAAAATGAGATTTAGATACATGAACTAGTACATTAGAACCCCTCTTAACTGGTCTGCGGGTTACCTGTTTGGCCGGTTGATCCGAGGTTCCCGTAAAAAATAGATTTTTATAAAAAATAACCTACATATTTCATAAATTAACAAGCAAATAAGACGTTATTGCAACTCATTGTATTGTATGTACATACATATATAAACAAACACCAATAAATTAAACATTTTAAACTTACATAAACTTTGAAAGTTAAATTTACATATACTGTATCATTGTTTAAAAAATCAGTTATTTGTTTCTGTTCTTTAAGGTTTTTAAAAGACAAGTCTATTTTGTACATTCATCACGTTTAATGCCGTTGAATCTATTTGTTGCTCAACATATTACTAAATATGTTACTAATATTACATATTTTGCTCCCACGAAATCCAATAAAGGTTCCAACGAAGAAAAAGAAACAAAGGATGACGCTTTGTCAATTGGGGGAATCAAACTCGCACTCCCCCTCCCCTGTTCTGCCTGCCACAACGCTAACACATTGCACACCTAACGTTGGGCCAGCGAAGTTTATTTTCCAAGAAATGTGCGCCAAACAATCAATGTTTGAGACTTCGACCAGTTACAGTAATATAATCTGTAAGAGAAAAAAACTCTGTTGTTACATGGGATAGGCCGGTTAATCCGAGGACCGGTTGATCCGAGGCCGGTTGATCCGAGGCCGGTTAAGAGGGGTTCTACTTTACTTAGAAATTATCTTTCTAGAAATATTTTCTATAATGGTCGATAAAACTATGATGATTGGCAATATCGACCAATTATCATAAGGAGTTCGGTTTTAGGTCGGGAAAGAGTTTTTTGTTTTCAGCCCTTTTCAAAATGAACTTGAAGCTGAAACCATCAGAAGCACTATTACTGATACATTCACGACCTGTTGATTAAACTTAGAACAAGGGTACAATGTTTGTAGTATTATGATGCTGGTGAAATCAGCTGTAGGAACAAAAGGATCTGTAAAAATTCCCTATGGCAAACTACTTTGACTTGTAGCGTGCAAATATGTTAAAAAACCCATTTCCTTGGAATTAATTTCTAAAAACTACCCTGACTCCTCCAGTATTTGACAAAATTTCTGATGGTGTCCTTGTACTCGGCTCTAATACCAGTTCATTTTACTAACACATCCCTTCTTTTCCTACATCTTCCTAATCCCAAACCATCTTAGGATAGCTTACCTTCGTTTTAGGTTAATGGCGCTCTGAAAACGTTGCTGAAGAGGATGAGGTGGATGTGATGTAGTTGTTACTGATGGGTGATGATGACGATGATTGATGTTGCTGGAAGATGGTGCTGCAGCTGGAAGATGATGTTGGAGCTGGAAGATGATGTTGGAGCTGGAAGATGATGGTGTTCCTTCAACACATGTTTGTCTAAAAACAGAAATGTTTCACACCATTGTTAGTCATTTGACCAGAAAGCCTCTCTCTGATTCCCGGAGTTAACTTTGAAAATAATCAGAACTTCATTCAGGTTGTGATGCCTCTAGAAACTTAAGCCTTCGCCCTCCAGGAAGATCATTAAATCTGAATAACTAAATTTTCAATAAGTATATGCTACAAATGTTCGAATTGTTCACTATAAATGTAGCTAAGAATGTTTCAGCTTTATTTACATATATGAATGGTTCCCCTGAATACGAGTCTGCAAATCGTTCCCTGACTAACTTATACTTAGTTGGGTTCTTCCAACTAGCGTCCCCTTCCTTAGTTTAACTCTAATTTGTGTTCTCATCAAACTTAGCCAATATATCATGTCCGCTGTTAGTGGACACTTAATTATTATGTACACATTAATAAACACATTAATTATTACAAAGGCACACCCATCAAGGGAGATGCCGAATTTAGGTGAGCTGGACTGGCAGCGAGGGACCCGTCACGCAATAAAAGCCTTTAAGTTTAACTTAAAATTGATTTTCGTGTCAATTAATTTGAGGCACTAGGAGCCCACTGTATAATAGGATTGAAAGCTCGCATTACACTAAATGCATTAAATTTGAATGATTCTTATTGTCTTTTTTGTAAGACAAATTATCTTTTTTTTAAGGCAGATAGCCTTTTTTGTAAGGCAGATAGCCTTTTAATATTTTTATTCGAATTTCCTCGTTAAGTAATCCAATAATTTAAATTGGGATGGTATGTTATGCCAAAATATGCCAATTTCAACACCTGGGTTTTTGAACAAATTTCTAAGTAAAACAATACTGTTTGTAGTACGGTACTTTAGGACACATCTTGTCTATATGATCTGTCCAAGATACTTTACTGTCTGTAATTAAATCCAAAATACTTGCTGATTTACCTTATTATTGTTTACCTTTTCCAGTAACCATAGGCGTAACCAGGGGGTTATAACCACCCCCCCCCCAATCGTAAAAAATATTTTGCACTTTGTTTATATTAAAATACAAAGCTCTTAAGAGTAACTTGTTTTCAACAACTATGCAAATGACAAGGAACAATAAATTATCAATATAATATTGCTAACATTATCTTTGGTCAAACTGGGCACTGGCACTTTATTTTATATAGATGCAGTGTAGTGTTTCAAAGTATAGTGTTCTAGAGGAGTTTTACCCGCCACGGATTATTTGCCATCGCCGTCATTTCAACAGTGGCACGAAGGAGAATATTAGAACATACATATCGGTCGGAAAAATAAACGTTCGGTTTATTTACCGCTGACGGGAGCTGTGCAGCCGCTAGCTGCCTCTATAATCGATGGATTTTCCACCGTCTCCGCTGAAACAATGACGAACATGACCAAATGCACACCAATTTTCCTTATTTTAGTATTTTTCCGTAGAATTCTATCCTTCAGCCCCTTGTAAAAACCGACTTTCTTCAATAATTGAAAACTGTTTCTTCTAGTTCCTCAAATCAGGAAACACAGTGTAGAATACTCCAAAAGCTTTTCTTCTTTTATTTATTGATTGGATGAATCCAAATATGTATATTTTTTTGCTTCCTTTTCAATCGGTGATGGAATAACAATAAAGAGAGAGTTGCTCTCTGTTCATGTCAATAAAACATTTAAAAAAATTAATATATTACATAACACACTTTGTGATTGATGAACTAGACACTTCAGTTTAATGAATCCTAATAAGAATTTTAGACGGCGCGGCGTTGGAAATTTTATCGCTTGCACACTTTAAATTTTATGATAATCCGCAGCCGACAAAAAAACGCTGTGTGTGTTCCTACGCCTATGGGGTTAGAGAAAGCGCACGGAAAGATTTGGCGGGGATGAGTCATGGTTGCTATTTTAAATTGGGCCTGAATCACAATTATTAAAGTCGAAAAGTATACATACCTATATCATTTTAAAGTACTTTTGGTAAGCCTAAAACGTGTAATTTTGCATCTTAATTTAAAAATTGTCTATGCACCCCCTCCCCCGGTTGTTGTAACCCCCTCCATATGCTCGTCCTGGTTACGGCTATGCCAGTAACTGCCTATTTCTTACTACAGGCCCAATCCTGGCCCTCGAAATTTGATGTTTTTGAAAACAACATAGTAAAGCAATTGAGAAATACAAGTTTGGATTTTTTAAAGCGACACCTAATCTCTCTGTACTATAAAATTTATTAAAATTTGTTTATTACCTTATCGTCACAATCCTTGTTTGGTTTTTAAATTACCGGTTTCGACATTCCTATGATGTCATCGTAGAAGTCCAAAAATGTTTAAATATAAAACTTACCTTACTTGAAACTTACTACAGATTGTTTTTATAATTTTGATTGGTTTTGTTTAACTACTCACAGTTTATGTGCTTATAAAGCAAACATTAACCCTCAAAGTGGCAGACTGCTGACTGCAGTCTCTCTAGCGCAAATGCAACCCGCTCGAACCTTAGCGAGAATTTGCATATATTTGCATAATCGATAATTTAACCCACTTACAATAATCCAATCGTATTAAAACTGGCACCATTGGAAAGGAAATGAATTAAACTTTAATTTTTGTATTTACAACTTTTTCGTAAAACATATATTTACATACGTAATCATCGTTTTAAAATATGCATATTGTGTTACAGCTATTTCCGCGGGCGAATCTGAATACTATTGTACTGTTATTTCCCACTTCTTCAACGTTCAAGACTATCTACACAAATATTTTTTGGCTATTATAAAGATACCATTAGATTCATCACGATTTTATCTTTCTGTTGGTGCCTTCTAAACAGATGTCACTATAAAAATAGTATTTTTCCAAGAATTACTGTAAACCCTTGCGATTGGACTTTTTTTTAACCAATGAAACAGCCCATTTGTCAAGTGATTTTACGCCTACCATATAAAATGTTTTGAAAGATTTCTTTACACCATTTTGTACAGCAAAGTCTGAATTTTGTAACGGTGGGAATTAATCCAGAAATAACAGGTTTTCTGTTTGTCTAGATGACAATTGAAATGTACATAATTATTACGTTCTAGTGAGAATGTATAGCGCGTGGGTTCCCACGGTATTAAAATGTCCCATTCTATACGCAGTGTGTAGACTGGCGACTTTTCATTAGATTGATGTCATTTTGTTATTCAAATAAATATAACTCAAACACTTTTGTGAACTAAGGAAAGACAAGTATACCGTTCTTTTCTTTGATTTATCCTCTACACTTTGTTATAATAATATTTCATTTTTGGGCAAAGCATATATTAGTAAATGACGTTACAATCTAGGGCTAGGTTTGTTACCAGTCGTGTACTTGGAACATAAAAACTGTTTTTTTCAAAATAAAACATTTGAAATTGATAAATGTTTTTATACAGTTCTATTTAGAACTAAATTACGAAACTTTTTTACGCTTACAAAAAAATACAAAAAATGTTTATTACTTGTTATGTAGGCCTAAAGTTGATCTTTTTCCTTTCGTTACTGAACATTTTTTGTTTCTTGAGCTAATAACTTTTACAATTTTAAAAGAAACTAATTTTTAGTGGCATATTTGAATTCTTTGAAGTTTTATCTAAAGAAAAGCTACTGAACACTTTTGGATTGGGGTTCATTTACTATTTTTGGCGAATTTTTAAAAATATGCTTGCAAAACGCTATAAACGGGCTTTTCAATTTCAGCTTTAACCATGCCAGTTCTAGGGTTAAAGGGAAACATTAATTTGTTGCATTTATTTTACACTTTATTGTAAGAAGTAAAGAAACTTAAAACAATACCTTATATTTGTGTGGAAAACTGTTTTCCTCTTGTATAAAGCTTCAAAGGTATTTTTGTGCAATAGTTATTTTAAATAACTAGTAAATAAATAAATAAATAGTTTTTTGTACAAAGCTTGTAGTTAAATCTCTACAGACCTATAAATATACAAATGTACGGTACAAACAATGCTTTTACAGACAACTAGAATGGAATTTATTGTATTTATTATACAGGGTGATTCAGAAAGAAACGGGAGAAACTTTCAGGGCGTGATCTACTAGTAAAAATAAAGAAAAAGTTGATACAAACATAGGTTCGGAAATGCTAGGTTTTCCAGTTATCCACAATTTTGTTGTTTTTACAAAATACTTTAAATCTTTTGATGTAGAAAATATATTGAACGCAAAGTTTGAATACTTATTTCGTATGACAACAAAAGTACAAAAAAAAACTTTGTCATAAATTTTCAAAATGGCGGACGTTTAAATTTGTATGTAAATTATCTCAAAAACCGCTAAATTTACAAAAAATTTCAAGACACAAAAACTTCTCTTTTTAGCGAATTTCTATAGGAAAAATGAGCTATTGCAGTGGCCCTTATGGTAAGACCCAAGGTCGGGAGTAGCAAATGAGCACCGATCATGGTCCCCAGAACACGTTTTGGGTTGTCATTAAAAATCATATATATATATATGTATACATGTGTTCACACTCTAGCGGCCGCATTTTAAGTCCGATTTGGTTCAAATTTGGTACACATGTTGTTTGTCTACGTCGTTCGGACGAGTTCGTTAGCCAAATAAATCCAACAATAGGAAGCACGATTTTTGACCAAAAGCAGCTTTTTTTTAGATTTTTCCTACGAGAATGAATCTTTTGGTGTATTTTCTACAAATATAAATGTACGATGTTATTCTGCACATTTTGTTTTTTTATAGCTCGCTTGGTTCCCTCAAAATCGATCAAAACGTAAAATAACATAGAAGTACCTGGTTCAAAGCCATGTGGTGGATTCTACCGTGGGGTTGGCGTGCGAAGCACGCAATGCTTTGTTTGTTGAAGATACTCCCAATATGCGGAATGGCGTGCGAACCATTTTGCAGCTATTCAGCACCGTCGTGAATAGACCTATTTCCCAAATTGTTGGTTGAAACGCTAAAACAAAGGCCTATAAAGTGAATTTTGGAAATTTGCTCATCTCACGTCGGCGGTTCAGCTGCGTTTTCGAATTATTTTAATCTGTATTTTTACTACTAGAACACGTCCCGAATGACCCTGTATATACACAGAGAACATTTATTGTAACAAAGAATTTTATTTTATTTTAGTTTATTTTGACATATTTTTAAATTTAATTTGTGCTTAATAGAGAGGTATCATCCTCCTTCACTAAGGTTGGAAAAGTGAATAAATGTTGCAAATTTTACAGAGATTGAAAGTAGGTTTATACTGCCACAAGACGGAAACCCAATGAGAACTAGACTAGTTCCTAGAAAGTTCTATTCTTTAGTTCTTTTAATAGAACTGTTTGAAAACAGCCGAGTGAAGAAGTACGATAATCTCAACTAATAAGCTTTGAATGTTTTTCTAATTGACAAAATTGTACATGCACTTTGCAATGTAGTTTTTTAAATATGTTTTTGTGTTTATTTCAAGAGAAATTTCTTTTTGTGTATAGAACTGACACTAGCATATGTCCCTGCACCTAATTTACGCCTTAACAAGTCAATACGTTGATATTATTCATGAAATCCGCCTATTCCTGCTAAACTGAACAGTGTTCAGTCCCAATTAGTTTGTAATAGCGGGACTCTACTGTACTTTTAAATAAACAAAGAAGGTTTGATAATGTACTCAAATGAAAGAAACTGAATACTGTCAGCTACTGTAATAAAAACCACAAAATGCCTCTGAAGTTTTTCCATGCTCACTTTTTTTCATCGATTGTCTAGCCTCTTCTGTATATGAATACCGTTGAGCAGGCCCGTAGTCTCAACTTCACCACCACTTTACCTAACGTTGCAAAAACTAACGTTATAACATCAGCAGCTTTCTTTTGTTATGTGTAGAATTAGTGATTTTTTCATGGCCCGCCGTCTGAGCGCCCAGGCCCCGGGCAAATGACCCGAGAAAACTGGTCTGACTACGGACCTGCCTTTGAGATACCCACTTTTCAATTTCCAATCCACGCCAGTCACTTCCCCAACACCTAAATAACTTGCAAGTTTTCTTATTGAATTACTTCCATCTAATCGTTTAATTGCTTCCCATTTTTTATTTAAAGATAAAACAAAACGCTTTCGTTTTCCAATCATAATGTCACTCTCATTCACAAAGTTTAACACCGACACCCAGGGGTGCCCAGAAGGGGGGTGGTATGGCGCTCAGAGCGCCATCAAAACAAATTTTGGGGGGGATTTTTGAAACTATAAATAAATGATACAATTTGTGAATCACAATTGAAATTTTGTGTATGTACGGTAGGATGACAAATATACATTAATATTATTGGCAAATGTATTGCTATTGTAGTATATAGTACAGTAAATAATCTACCTATTTATAACTAAGATATTTTTTGTTCATTGTCGGTATAATTCTCTCGGTTTCGGTAGAATCTTGGTGTGGTCATGCCCAACCCCCTTCCCGTCTCCTGCCGCCGCGCGAACTTAGAAATTCCTATTACTTCGGTCAAGGCCATAGGTTCCAAAATAAACACAGTTGTGTGACTTATCACTGCTCCTTCCCTCCCTCCAACCCCACCTGCTGATCAGCTGTTCCATTTCCATCACAGAGTAGTGTCCTGTCGTCAGTCAGTTCAACTTCAGTGCAGTGTGCAGTAGATAAGATTACTTTGACTTAAATAATGCCTCGAGCGTTGAAAAGAGCAATCAAATACAAATGTTAAGAAGTGTTATGTAACACAGTGCACCGCAACGACAAGTGGTTGGCGCATTGTAAACAGAAACATCTTATAAGTTTAAAAACGAGTTCAAAAAAAGAATTGGAAACTTTCAGTAGTCTTTACAAAGTAGCATAAAGAAGTAGACATTTCAGACATCCTTCATAAACGTGGGAATTTATTAGACGGTGAGATGTCATCAAGCCATGAAGAAGAGACAGTCCAAAATGAAAGAATTCCAAGCAAAAAGAAACGTGAAAATGAGAGGATGGCAGACCAGTGGATGAAACAAGGTTTTATTCGGCCTTACAATGGTCCAATATCATCATTCCCAAATTTAACTGTAATGTACAGAATTCTTCTTTCTTTGGCAGTTAATAGCTGTTCTGTCGAGAGAACCATAAGTAGACTGAAAATTATAAAAAATCGACTTCGCAGCAGTATGAGTGACAAGTGGTTATCTAGTCTATTAATTCTAGCCTCTGAAAAAGACATTTTCAAAGAAATTCCAAATGACATCATAATTAGCCAATTTGCATTTTAGCAATATCAAGAAGAATACGGCACTACTTTATTGTATAAATCATTAAAAAAATCACAGAAGTTAGAAAAAGTAAATGCTAACTTTATAGAAAACTGTACAAAGAATTTCGTGTTTTACTTTTAAATTTCTAAGAAATAGCCAATGTACTTATCAACAAAAACACTGATTTTGGTTGCTAGGATCTTCAACTTTGCTAACTTATACAGTTATACTTGATCAATTTCATTGTTAATAACACCATGTACTGTAATTTAATTCATTGTTACAATAAACTATTTCTTACACCATTATATATTTTTTATTTAATCACTACACAATCTCGAATTCCTGAATGGATTAGTATTGTAGATATGTATAGTGAGCTAGGTTCAGGTCATTCATTGTCACAACACAAGAGCTACTAAGGTTAAGGTTTATTGTTTATAGGGGGAGGGGGTATCTACATTTGGGGGGGGGTGGCGCCATAAGGCTTGGTGGGGATGGGCACCCCTGCCGACACCAACTAAAAAATGAAAGTACAAAATACAGTAGCAGGAGGAAGAAATAACACGTGGGAGAGGATGGAGCATCCTCAATACGATGCCATTAGGAGGGGAGTGTAAACAGGCCCAAGAGTACTTCGTCATTCACTTCGTCATTCACATGTCCGCTTAACACCACCCATATCATTGCTTTTGGTAAGGAGCGGAAATGTTTTCATGATGTTCACGGCAAACTACTGTTTTGTTTTCTTTCTGTTTATTCTAACACAAAAGTTTTTATTTTAAATTTGAGAAATCCTCTCAAGCTATGAATTCTTTATCGAAATCAATTCGATAAACTTTCATTTATTTGTAAGTTGACAGAATTGATTTTTACAAAAGTTTTTTTTTTAAATTTGCATCGGTTTATACGGAAACTTAGATAACCGAGGTCATACAATGACCAAACAAGTTTCAGAAAATTCCCAGTAGACTGCTCTGTATGACACTTGTATCCCTGCTGCTAAAAGGAAATTAGAGTTTATAAAGATTTTATTGAAAATGATATATTTGAATATGATAGTGATAGTGAGTCTGAGTATTTTCAAGCATCTGAATCATCTTTAATATTTTAAATAAAGATCATTTTCTAGGACAAATAAAAGTCTTATTTTTAGGGAGCAAGACAATACCGGTACCAAACAATCTATTATATTCAACAACAAATTTGAATAATTAAAGTGCCAAGCAACGTGTTTTAATGAACATGGCTGTGGAAAAAGCTATCATAAAGTAAAGGAGTAAAGCAAAAAAAAAAAAATTCTTACAATAATTTTTTAATCTTACTGCAGCAACTTCATTAGACAACTTTACTACAAAGGAAAGTGTGTTGGACCTGAAGTTAATATTTGAATTTATATCTTATTGAATTATTATTGACTGAAGTTGACACTTTTTAACCCTTCCCGCGCTGTAGACGAATATAACCGCTAAGTTCGACTTTGCTGAAAACGCTGTGGATAAATATACTCGCTTTTAAACACCGAGTGTTTTGTCAGGACTAAATAGTTTTCAGTTTTGCCGCTTGAGTGCAGCAGTTATTGGGTTACATATCCCTTGGTTAAAAAACATAATGGCGGTCAACTCCAAATTCCGACTGTTGTGGGAGGAGCACCTAGTTGGCGCGCTGCACCACTCATGCTCTGTTTCGAGAGACGCTAACGCTGTAGACGAACTCGCAAGTCAGTTCCGTGCAGACTCCGTGCGAAACTGTACTGCGTTCGTTGTTTTATTGTTTTTTGGAAGACAACACTTTATGCAAGAAAAGGACACTGGTAGATGTGTTGTTTGCGCTCAACTAGGAATGAGAAAGGAAACGATCTACCTTTGCGAGACCTGTACCGCTCGGCCAAACCTGCACCACGATACGTGTTTTAAAGGGTAACACCCCACACCCTGATCTGTAAAACACAACCATGGTTATAATTATGTTCTTTTTTTTATTTCAATTCTTACAATATTTTATAATAACTTAATTACACAATAAGTAATAAAGCAGTGTGGGTTTCAAGAGCTTGATTCTTTCTAATTTTGTACTGTTTTTTTTTAACTTCCCGCTAAGAAAATTGAAAATTTTTTAAAATCGGGAAGTTATTGGTTTCACCCCGTTTTTCGAAAATCGAGTATTCATCAGATCTCGACGTTTTGAGGTCCTAGGAATCTTCCCTGACCACTCCCGAGAGGGTGTCACCCTGTCTGTATGTATGTATGTGAGTATGTAAGTATGTGACCCGCTTATAACTTTTGAACGGCTTAACCGATTGGATCCTACCAAACGGCGTTCTAAAGAGTTCCATCAAACTTAGATTTTCTGAAATTTTCAACTAATTCGGACCGGTAGTTTCTGAGAAATTTCGAAAAAACTAAGAAATAAAAGATTTTTAAATCAGGTTTTTTTGGAATAACTTTTAAACGGCTTTACCGATCAATTCCAAAATCTAATCAGCTTTTAACCTTGAAAAGCGACGTCGATTGCTACCAGTCTGGTCAAAATCGGTTAATTCGTTCGTGAGATATCGTGAACGAAAGAAAATAAAAAAAGTGATTTTTCTCAATTTCTCCGAAATTTTTCATCAGAAAATTTTTTGTTGTCGATTCTTTCAATGGACTCAAAAAACTGCATCGATTGCCGCAAATCGCATAAAAATCGGTTGATTCTTTCGCGAGATATTGTGAACGAAAGAAAATAAAAAAAGTGTTTTTCCTCAATTTCTCCAAAACTTTTCATCTGAAAAATTTTTGTTGTTGATTCTTTCAATGGACTTAAAAAACTGCATCGATTGCCGCAAATCGCATAAAAATCGGTTGATTCATTCAAAGTTATGGCAGTTCAAAATTTCCAAAAATAGTGTAGTTAGCGGGAAGTTACAGGGATGGCCTTTAGGGTCAACCGTTTTCCAATTTTTTTTTTCTTATTTTGCTGTCAAATAAACCAATTTTAATAAAAAAAAACTATTTTTATTCCCATGTCTCGTTTTTTGGTATAAGAAAATAGAAAAAAAATTAGCGTTGACTTATTGAGAACTTAATTGTTTGTGAGTATGTAGCGTTACAGGGTGAGCGGTCCGAAATTTCCGTAGCGCGGGAATGGTTAACCCATTCCACTCGAGTGTCGAGACAACCCAGTACCCTACTAATCCGCATGAACTCCTATGTCGGGCGAGCCCCGAACTCGCTATGATAACGTTCTTTGATTGCATTTGAACAGACATAGTTACTTTGATGACCGCTATTGTTGAAGTTTGAGATGTGCTGCTAACTGTGGAATTTTTTTAGGACCATTTGAGTTCAGTTTCTATGGTAAATAAATCTTAGAAAATGTAATGTTTGCCGTCTTTGGCCGGTCTGTAAACAGCCGTCTGCTCTCGCCGTTGTTTGGTTCCTACTTACTAGGCAGGGTTTTAGTGAGCTTACGCGTTGTTTAGTTTTGTTGTACTAGGTTATCGTGTGCAATTTCACAGTTTATTTTTGTATATTGTTCTTTTTATAATAATAATGATTGTTGTGAAATAAAATGAACGAAGACGACGGCAGTTTGTTACAAAATGACTTTAGTGGCGACGGAACTTTCGTTTCGAACCTGAGTGATTAAAATATTACCAATCAGTTTTGAAAAAAAGCTTTTCTTACTAGTTTTGATCTACATAATACTGTTGTTAAGCAATAAAATAAATAGTTGAGGCAATTTTGTACAAGTTGGTATCAAAATTGTTTTCATAAAAACTAATTTTTTACAAAAAACTTGTTTTTCAATTATAATTTTTTTATAATTTATTATTGTGTCTAAAACATGTGTAAACCACTTAATTTTGTTTATAATGATATAGACCAAAAACAAGCAACAAATATAGGTCTTCCCATTAAAAATTTTCCCAAAATTCTTGTTTATTCCGGTTTTTTGTTACGAATTTATATTTTTTCAATAAATAAAAATTAAAAACTTATACTTGAAAATAAAAATATATATGTTTTTTTCATACCAATCTATACTTTAGTCATAGAAGAAACTACAAAAAAAAAATCAGCCTTTTAGAACTGACAGAAATACTTTTTTTTAGTAAACATGTTACAGTGCAATATTCGCACAAAATTAATCTGACCTGATAGCAACACTAGGTCCCCAGTAATTCGAGTGGAAAGGGTTAATATTTAGAGAATAGTGGGCACCTAAAACCGTATGAGAGAGAATCACAATTGCAAATTAGGCCTATGCTGTAGACTACTGTGCAATACAATTTAAACTGCTGTCAACAGATGATTAGGCACAAAGTTTTATACAGAACAAAAAACTTTGATTATGAACAAAATAACAGAAAGACTGGCAGTGTGTGAACTGTAGAGAGTAAGTAGAATTTGGAGGGAAAGTTCAACTCAATTAATTACTGTTGTTGAAATAGAAATCAACACGTCATATACAAGATGGCTGGAACATCTGAAAAGAATAGACAAAGACAGTGCTTTAAAGTAAACCTTTCTTAGAGTAATCACACTGGGAAGTATAACAATAATAGTTTGGAAGAAGCGGAATGAAAGAGTATGACCTGAAGACCCTAGAAAAATACTGTGACTAATTTAGTTCGGGTATCTTTTATAGCTTACGATGGCTAACTGTTAAAGATAAATTAAAACAGTAAGCTGAATAAATGACAACAGTTCCACTGAGTAAGTTCCCTGGTTCATACATAACCCTCTCTCAGGCGCAGAACGCAACAATTTCGAACATTTGCGAAAATTTGCATATATTTGCATAATCGATAATTTAACCCACTTAGAATCATCCAATCGTAATAAAACTGGCACCTTTGGAAAGGAAATGAATTAAACTTTAATTTTTGTATTTACAACTTTTTCGTAAAACATATATTTACATACGTAATCATCGTTTTAAAATATGCACATCGGTCTACAGCTATTTCCGTGCGCGAATCTGCATGCAATTGTACTGTTATTTCCCACTTCTTCAACGTTCAAGACCATCTACACAAATATTTCTTTGGCTATTATAACGATACCATTAGATTCATCAAGATTTTATCTTTCTGTTGGTGCCTTCTAATCAGATGTCACTGTAAAAATAGTATTTTTTCCAAGAATTACTGTAAACCCTTGCGATTGGACAGTTTTTCAACCAATGAAACAGCCCATTTGTCAAGTGATTTTTCGCCTACCATATCAAATGTTTTGACAGATTTTGTTTACACCATTTTGTACAGCAAAGTCTGAATTTTGTAACGGTGGGAAATAATCCAGAAATAACCAGTTTTTTGTCTGTTTAGCGGTCTAGATGACAATTGAAATGTACATAATTATTACGTTCTAGTGAGAAAGTCTAGCGCGTGGCTTCCCACGGTATTCATATGTCCCGTTCTCGTACGCAGCGTGTAGACTGGCGACTTTTCATTAGATTGATGTCATTTTGTTATTGAAATAAATATAACTCAAACACTTTTGTGAACTAAGGAAAGACAAGTATACCGTTCTTTTCTTTGATTTATCCTCTACACTTTGTTATAATAATATTTCATTTTTGGGCAAAGCATATATTAGTAAATGACGTTACAATCTAGGCCTAGGTCTGTTACCAGTCGTGTACTTGGAACATAAAAACTGTTTTTTTCAAAATAAAAAATTTGAAATTGATAAATGTTTTTAAACAGTTCTATTTAGAACTAAATTACGAAACTTTTTACGCTTGCGAAAAAATACAAAAAAATGTTTACTACTTGTTATGTAGGCCTAAAGTTGAACTTTTTCCTTTCGTTACTGAACATTTTTTGTTTCTTGAGCTAATAACTTTTACAATTTCAAAATAAACTAATTTTTAGTGGCATATTTGAATTCTTTGAAGTTTCTTCTACAAAAAAGGTATTGAACACTTTTGGATTGGGGTTCATTTATTATTTTTGGCGAATTTTTAAAAATATGCTTGCAAAACGCTAAAAATGGGCTGGCCAATTTTAGCTTTAACATTGCCAGTTTAAGGGTTTAGAGTTGTGTTCATATTAAACTTACCAAAATTATGTTTTTGATTTGTTTTCTTTGTAGAAATATTTTTTGCAAAATCTTCTTAACGTTGACGGCAATGTGCTCCCAAAATTATAAAAACAGCGAGACGTTTATCTGTGAAATAGTAAAACATACAGTTGTAATCATAACTCTCATTCATTGTAATAGCACAGCTGGTTTTGAAGATTTTAACATCAATAGACCTTAGAAATAAAGTTTAACTCTTCTAAAAACTTACCCATAGGCAAACTTATAACACAGATAGGAAAAGTTTGTTCATTAACCCTTTGCACTCTGGTAGGGATTTTAATAAAAGTCCTCTGGGCTCAGATGGCCAGTAGTGCTGGCCACAGCCATTTCTTTATCACGTCTGAATTGCTTTTGCAAGTTATGTAAAAGCTTGGATGGCCAGCAGTACTGGACAAGGTAAAATCCCTCGAACGCCCGGATGGACAGCAGGACTGGCCACACAAATGATCTGCATTAAATTATTTTCAGTAGTTTTATTTTGTCTGGATTGTGCTGAAATCTAGAGTCCAAATCTTAAACTAATTAATTTCCACTTATTTTCTGGTCCGTGTTGTATCAAAACATAGCAATATTCGTTACATTATAACCTTACCAGCAGTATAGTTTTACGTTGCGGTGGTCTAGGCTAGTGATTTTAAAGTTTGAAGTAATTTAATGCAACAAAAATTAATTAGTTTATTATAGGTTTTAAGTGTTTTTTTGTTTTGTTAACAAGTTCTTAATTTTGTTTTATTTTAAATTACCTAAAAATGTTGTTCAATAAGTTGTATACAATGGACCCAATGGTTTATTTTATTCATTAAAATATGTTATAACTATGTATTTACAGCTAAACCAAAAACTCACCAATAACAATATAATATATCTACTTTTTTGTATGGCAAAATAAAAGACTTACCAAAATCCCACGATTTTGTTAAACAACAAATAAATACCCACTAACAGCATTTCAGATTGCAGTGAAAAATAATTCAGAGTTGTTGACGCCGCAAGGTCAAATTAGCGGCAGAGCTGACAACTGTATCATAAGCAGCCAGTCAGCTGTGCCAATACTGCAGCCACAGGCCATCCGAGCTGTGAGAATGTCTAATTCGATAAACTAGCTGACCCGTGCGAATATTTCGCAAGTTCGGAGTAGGCCTACATTTACCTGATTTAACACGTTGATTTAATTCAGTTAATTAAGTTTATTTATTTACATTGGTTTATAAATAACAGTTTCCCTATACAATCTTACAGTGTAAACAATCTAACTAACAGCTGTCATGCTAGTTAAACAGATGGTTAGTAGATGGCGCCTTTCATTAGGAACATACAGAGTATAATATAAAAGTTTTTTAAATCAATTTTTGTTAGCCTATTAAAACATGAATTTTAAGCTGTTTGTCTATTTTTCCCGTGTAGTGGTTAAGGAAAGCTTTAAAATGATGCCTCATTCATGTAATTTGATGATGTATTAAGGAAGTTATGGCGTACCGACAAAAAAATAGTCTTGAGAAATAATATATGCGATATTCAGAGCTGACTGAGAATATCATATGGCCAGCAGTACTGGCTAACCGAATGCAAAGGGTTAAAAGAACAAAGATTTAACTCCAAAACAACTTATTCTGAATAACAAGGTTATGTTTAATTCAACAGGTGCTATGAAATTAATTTAAAATGTGACAAAGTTTCGTGTGACTGTTGAAATATGTGTGAAATAACCGCCGATTGAATGCCTTATATGCATAACCATGGCTAAACCGTTACAGATAAACAAAAACAACAATCAAAAGAAACGTTGAAAGCTCTACGAAAAATTCAGTCATTATTAAAAAATAAACGGTATCAGGAAACTGACACATACTTTCTCCCTCATTATAGAAACTTAATAAAAAAATACTATTACCAATTTATTGTGATTTTTTTATTTTTAACAGTCATTTTCCCATAAAAATCCATAAAATAATGGAAAAATCAACTTTTCTCAAAAACGGCTCGAACGATTTTGATTAAAATTTTACAGTTTATAGTACTTTAGGTCCCTAATAAACTGTAAAATTTTAATCAAAATCGTTAGAGCCGTTTTTGAGAAAAGTTAATTTTTCCGATATTTTATGGGTTTTTATGGGAAAATTACCCTTAAAAATAAAAAATTCACAAAAATGAAAAAACGCCTGGAGATACCGTGGATTAGTACCTCCATACCAAATTTCATCAAAATCGGACGACTGGTTTAGGCTCTAGGTCTGATAACATCCACACAGACACACAGACACACATACAGACACACACACAGACATCACTCCGAAAACCACTTTTTTAGGTTCAGGGGGACCCAAAACGGATATTTCCACCAAAAACTCAAACTCGAAAATTTTGACGAATACAATACTTTCTCCATATACTATGGTATAGGGGGAGAAAGTAATAAGTATTTTAAGTTTATAAAAAGTGCATTTACAGAAGAAAATATGGTGGAATTTACCCTGTGCTCATACAGGCAGACTGTACGCCTTTGTAAAAAGCATCTTTTTTTCAAAACGTGCCAAAACTTATGAATTAAACTGTAAATAAGTATTTCGAACTTTTACACTTAGCATGTATTCTTGAGAACATACAAGAAAGCCTTGAGACAGGAATGAGAGATTCCCTACAATAACGTTCTACTTTCCGGCATTGGCGGAAGCTAAAAAATATCTATAAAACCAGCTTTCGATTTATTAAGTTACTTTAATAAAGCTAAGCTTTAGATTTAAATTTCACATTTTACTTCCTTCGATTAATTTTTAAGTTAACTTCAACAAACAATTGGACTGTTGCTAATTTACTAACGTTTAAAAGCAAATAAAACTATTTTCTCTTATTTTTTATTTCGTCCCTTTTTCCCAAGATGGACGATTGTCTTTCGGGCTCCTCTATGGTGGC